>PVHP010018402.1:0-33449 GCA_004024765.1 Zapus hudsonius | reverse complement strand
TTTTTTGGTCAGATAAACTGCTAATGTTGAGAAGGTGTGCGCAGGGCAGGGGGTGGTGCCACAGTCCGGTAGCTGGAGACAGAAGTTAGGAGTGGGTGGGGTGGGGCAGCTAAGTCTCATCTTGTCTGCTTCCTTAAGCCCTGCCCCCCACAATGTCACCAGCTGTTAGGGACACAGCTGTGGCTGCCTCTTGGGAAGGAGAGAAGGCCCTGCCTTGTGGGAGTTCCAGCTGTGGAATTTAAAGCAGCCCTGGGAGGGAAGTCGGGGCTAGAGCAGGGAGCTGGCAGGGAGGTGAGTTGTGAGTGAGGGGCCGATTGAGGTCCCAGCAGATGGCCTCAGCTACCCTTCATTCCCAACCCTTAGAACCAATTAGCCACCCCTTCCAGTCCTCCAAGCAGATGTTTATCCAGAGTCCCAGGTCTGGGACTCTGTGACAAGTGTCAAGTGACAGGGGAGCAAGCATGCTCTTCCACACCTGTGAGTGTGTGCCCAGTGCCACACGCAAGCAAGCATATCCTTCTCTGTGTTTAGACGTGCTCACCAGCGCACACTGTGTGCACATGAATGTAAACACCTCCATGCACACAGAACCCGGTCTGGTCACAGCCTCTTTGAGTGTCACATCTAAATGGCTGCACAGCACACACACAATGTGCTCACAAAGTGCACATGGCCCATGCCCCATAGGCACAAGGCCAAGGCCGGCTCTACTTTTTAGCTAAGGAGCCGGGCGAGGGCAGGGTGAGGGAGGCTGTTGAGCTACTGACTCCAGAGATTTCTCAGTAGTCTGGGCTCTTTGCAAAGGGAATGGACCAGGTCCAGGGTTCTTTTGTTCCAGAGCCATTCATCTTTGGTCTTCACAATACCTCTGAAGAAATCACCCAGGAGAGAGAAGTCCCCCTGGAAACCTGCAGGATCGTCCTGGGGACTCTGGCCAACAGTCCTGCTTTACTTAACTGCTGGTGCCTAAGTGGCCAGGTGGCTGCGAGTAGATCATTTTTAATAAATTTTGCAAAGTGTTGGCCTTGCTGTTGGGTGGAAGAGTTTTGTGGTAAGAACTTGCATTTTCACCCTCCTTCTGAGCACATTGCTAATGCTCCATTTCCACAGACATTCACAGGGGTTAAGTTGAGGGGTGGGTGGAAGGTGGGTATTTATTTATCTAGGACTAGGGCCTGTTCAGGAGTACACGGGCAGCTTCTGAGCCCTGAGCCATGCCAGGTAGCCTCCAGCTACTGGTCTGCTTACCAGTCTTTCATCTTCTGTGTTGGATGATGAAGTGGGAGACAGTGATGGACTAGAGCCAAACTGGGTGAGCAGAGAGCCTGCTTGATTCTACTCATTTCAGGCTGCCACTTGGAGGGGCACTCTGGCCATCTGGCTCCTGCTGGCTCTTGGCTGGAAGATGGATCTTATCATCACTTTATCCACCCTTCCCCCCAGGCCCAGGTCATTGCTCTCTTCCCACCCATGTCCCCAGTTCCAGAGGATTAAAAGATACATCCATATTTTCTCCCATGCAGTCTCCAGGTTCATATTGAGCTTGGGATCCAAGTGTGACAGCTGGAGAGACACAGGGACTTGATTTCAAGTACATTGCAAGCTCACTGTCCCCCTCTCTCTATGTTCTTATTTGGGTTCTTGGATCTTTCTGGGAGCAACAGGAAAGATCTGAGATCCCGGTGTTGGTCTTTACACTCAAATGTCTGCAGCAGGACATTTTTGTTAATCATAAGGTTTACCTAGTCTGATCGAATATGGGTTCCTGTACAAATCTTAGGTCCCTCTTGATAATTAAAGAAATCAGAAGTGGCTTAAAGTTAACCACTTCTGTATAACTATCCCCCTAAGTTATATGGAGAGCCATTCTGCCCCTTGTACCACTACGAGAACATCAAGCAGAAACAAGCCTGGCCCCAGTAGTTTCTGCCTGTGGACGGTGAGTGTGAGGTCCACGCAGCCTCAGGTCTGGGTTTCACTGAGGGCGGTGACCACTGTTCTGCAGTCTGCCAAGACTCTAGCGGCAGGTCAGGTTATCTTTCCTGCTGACACAAGGCAATCATGAGTTCTTTCTGGCTGTGGCTGGTAAAGGGCAGCTTCTTGATCAAGTCTGTGACACTATCCTAAGTGTACAGGCTATGCCCGGCAGTATTCCTGCTCCTTGTCTAATTGAGGAGGGGGGAGTGTTTTTAAGTACAGAGCTTTAATCTAACCCCAATCTTATAGTTATTTAATGTAGATTATAGGTAGCCTAGCACCCTCTTACATTTCTATAATGCTTCTCAGGTGGCCATTCTGATTTGAACAGGGTCGGAGGCTGCAGAAGTGGCTAGGTGGCACAGCACTTGCTTGAAGCACAAGCATGAGAACCTCAGGTCTCCAAAGCCTGAGTGATGGTGTGCACCTGCAATCCCGGTGCTCAGGAGACAGACGGGATCCCCGGGGCTCACTGGCTAGCTAGTCTCATGAAATTGATAAGCTCCAGGTTTGGCAATAGACCCTGTCTCAAAGAACAAAGTGGAGAGCAAATCACACACACACACACACACACACACACACACACACACACACACAATGAAAATGAAAATGGAAATGAAAGAGACTGTAGGTTTTTCCTTGGGAGCCAGGCAGTGGATTTATGACCCTAGGATTTGGGTGGCTACAGTTCAAATCCTGACTCTGATAGTTACTGTGTGGATGACCGTTATTTCACCTCTGCTGTGTCTCAGTTTCCTGATATTTCAGTTAAAGTTGATGAGAGTATATTCCTCCTAAAATGGTTTTGACGATTGCAGGAGATAAGAAAATGCTTACAGCAATGTCTGGCATGTAGCATGTGACCAGCATACAATCCTGAGACTCACGGGGGATGCCTCATGTCACTTGCACATAGCTAAAGGTCCTAGAGACTCTCAGGACTGGCTTCTCTTTCCTCTCCATCTCCCTGTGGCACCCTGAGGCTTTGGTCATGCCTTCTTTCATTTCTCTTTCATCTTATGCTGCCTTTTTCTCGTTATCCTTCACTGTGCTCCTCCCCCCTTTCCACTCCTATGCAGCTCCTATTTTAGGATGCTAGGATGCATTGTATTTATCTTGTTCTATGTTTTAATATGGGTCTCATAGCCCAGACTGGCCTCCAGCTCACGATCCTCCTACTGTAGCCTTTCCAGTGCTGGGACTGCAGGTGTGTACCACCCACCATGCCTAGCACTCCTTCTGTTTTTTAAAAGAAAGGAGTTAGTTCTCCAAATTAAAAAATTCTGGAAATTTCTCATAAACATTCAGAACTAGACATATATTTTAAAAATGATTTATTTGTGTGTGTGTGTGTGTGTGTGTGTGTGTGTGTGTGTGTGTGTGTGTGCATGTCAGGGTCTCTGGCCTCTGGAAACAAAAGCCAGATGCTTGTACCATTTTTGCATCTGGCTCTATGCATGTGCCTGGTCCTTGGCAGTATTTGATTTTGGGGACTCTGTTTGAAGGTCCTTATTTTTCTGACACTCGCCCTTCTGGCCTTGCAAGACTCATGTCAGTCATTCTCATTCCTGCCAATGATCTCTCTCCCTCTCTCCCTTTCTCTTCCTCCCCCTTCACACGCTGAGGATGGAATCTAAGGCTTCATACTCTACCACTGAGCTAAACCCCCAGCCCTCCTGCCCAAATTTAGGTGGTGTCTCTCACAAAACCTTATCTTGTGGAGCTTTTTTCCTTCTTGCCTGGAGAGATGGCCAGATGACACTGTGACTACAATATCCACTCTGTGGCTGCCTCTTTTTCAGCCTCCTCTGGCTCAACTTCCCGTCCCTATATGGTCGTATAAACTCCTGGCCATGGAGGGAACCCGGGGACTGAACTGTGTCCAGGTCCTTACCACATAGGAACTCATACATTGATTCTTCTCTACATGGACTCTTTTCTCACACACTCCCAAATTCATGTATGTTGACCGATCACTCAACGATCACTGTGTGCTTAGAGAAGAGAAGCACCCCACAGCCCAGACAAATTCACCTTGTGACCATGGGCAAGACACCTTGTTAGACTTCACAGTCCCCATAGATTTTATGAGCTGGCTAGAGAACATTTCATGCCCAGGTTTCTTTCACCTTGTGACTCTGTCCTTAACCTTCTAAAACCTCCATCTGCAAACAGGTACTCTGGTCTGCCAATACCTTGTACATTCTAGAGATGTTCCCTTACACTTGGGGTTGTAAAATACAAAAGTTTCAGAGACAAGGTCTTAGCCAAAGAGTAGGAGGGGCATGGAGAGAGAGGAAGTGGAGAATGAGAGTTCCAGTGTTGTCTCATCTGGGTGGGGGTGGGGTGGGAGTGCAGGGCCAGATGCTGGGACCACCCTGTGAAATCTCACACCCTCCTTGCTTCCCCCCTCCCAGGTCAAGCTGGACTTCAATCTGCATAATTTGTCCCATTTAGAGGGGAAGGAGGGGGTGAGAATAGAGGGGTGGGTTGGAGAGGTTGGAGGGGGGAGTGGCCCAAAGTGCAGACTTGAGGTGGTAACCAGAGGAGACCAGAGGGAAGAGGCCTGGATGTAGGTGGTAGAGGTGGGGCCAGGAGCAGCCGGCTTGCAGAGCACAGATAACCATCAGTCCAGCACTGTAGGGGTCAATTTTCTCAGTGACAAGAAGAAAAAAAAAGTGGGCTGTAACTTAAAGATCTTAAGACTCCCAAGTGAGGGAGGGGTGGGCCTAGAGGTGGGAGGAGGAGCTAAGGAGGAGACAGAGACTTAGGAGGGTGCAAGGGAAGTGTCTTAGCTGGGTCTGGGACCAGACTGGAGAGGACAGAGGGAAGCCCACAGGAGAAAGACATCCTCTCAGCACTCAGGGTCCAGTAGCAGCACCTCCTACATGCTGGGAAGGGCTCTGAGCACCCTCAAACCTTCTTGGCCTCTGGCTCAAGTCTAACTGCTGAGTTGGTGACCAAGCCACAGAGCTGGTGCCCCTGGGACTCTCTGTCCATCTCTCCATCCCCCAGCATGGAAGAGGATTTTGACAACTACTATGGGGCAGATAACCAGTCTGAGTGTGATTATGCAGACTGGAGGTCCTCAGGGGCCCTCATTCCTGCCATTTACATGCTGGTCTTCCTCCTGGGCACCACTGGCAATGGTCTGGTGCTCTGGACTGTGTTTCGGAGCAGCCGGGAGAAGAGACGCTCAGCTGACATCTTCATTGCCAGCCTGGCAGTGGCTGACCTGACGTTCGTGGTGACCCTGCCATTGTGGGCCACCTACACCTACCGGGATTACGACTGGCCCTTTGGTACCTTCTCCTGCAAGCTCAGCAGCTACCTCATCTTTGTCAACATGTACGCCAGCGTCTTTTGCCTCACTGGCCTTAGCTTCGACCGGTACCTGGCCATTGTGAGGCCAGTGGCCAATGCTCGCCTGAGGCTGCGGGTCAGCGGGGCTGTGGCCACGGCGGTCCTTTGGGTGCTGGCCGCCCTCCTGGCAGTGCCCGTCATGGTGCTGCGCACGACCGGGAACCTGGAGAACAACACCAAGGTGCAGTGCTACATGGATTACTCCATGGTGTCTGCGGCGAGCTCAGAGTGGGCCTGGGAGGTGGGCCTTGGGGTGTCGTCCACCACCGTGGGCTTCGTGGTGCCCTTCACCATCATGTTGACCTGTTACTTCTTCATCGCTCAAACCATCGCCAGCCACTTCCGAAAGGAGCGCATCGAGGGCCTGCGCAAGCGGCGCCGGCTGCTCAGCATCATCGTGGTGCTGGTCGTGACCTTCGCCTTGTGCTGGATGCCTTACCACCTGGTGAAGACGCTCTACATGCTGGGCAGCCTGCTGCACTGGCCCTGCGACTTTGACCTCTTCCTCATAAACGTCTTCCCCTATTGTACCTGCATCAGCTATGTCAACAGCTGCCTCAACCCCTTCCTTTACGCCTTCTTTGATCCCCGTTTCCGACAGGCCTGTACCTCCATGCTCTGTTGTGGCCAGAGCAGGTGTGGGGGTGCCTCCCACAGCAGCAGCGGGGAGAAGTCAGCCAGTTACTCTTCAGGGCACAGCCAGGGGCCCAGCCCCAATGTGGGGAAGGGAGGAGAACAAATGCATGAGAAATCCATTCCCTATAGCCAAGAGACCCTTGTGGTTGACTAGCGCTGCCACCAGAGAAGCCCGAGCCTCGAATCTGACCCACACTTCACCCTAGAGCTCTGAGAATCAGGTATCATGGCTGCACCTTCTCCCTCGCATCCCCCCTCTTTTCCTGCTCTCTGACTCCCCTCTCCATCCTTTCCTCTTACTCTTTGTTCCTTCTCAGAAGTTTGTGGCTTACTAGAAGCAGACTGAGCTCTGCAGGCAGCCCTGCACTCAGCCACTCAGTATCTGAGTCTGACCCTGCCTAAGGCTATCAGAGGGAAAGTCATATGAACTCTAAACTGTTGAAGTGTTTATTCCCCCACCACCCAACCCTTTTCTTAGGTATCTAGCTTTCCTTCCTCTCTCTTCTTTCAGTTTTCCTCTCTCTCTGAAATGTTTACTGTTGATCATCACCATCTAACTTTAGTGTGTCCCCTCCTTAAATCTGTCCCTCATCCCCATGCACCTCCTGTTTTGCAGGGCTTCTAAGGGTTAAGAATTCTGAAGCTTGGAAAACTAACCCTGTAGAGCTGTTATCCTGTTTTCTGAGAGCCAGCTAGGAGTGGGTTGGGGCGGGGATGGGCTGTGTGTCAGCCAGGAATCAACACTGCAGTCCCCAGAGCCAGGAGCTCTGGATCTGCCCAAAGCTGACTCAGTTCACTGTTGGTCCAGGCACCAGGGCTAGTGTCCCTCCTGCAGGACTTCTGTGATACCAAGTAGGTATGCACCCTCCCGATTTCCCATGCCTTCCTTTATTCCTCTGTTGTCTATGAGAGCTGGAAGGCAGCTGGGCTGACAGCAATGGACCCTTCACTTTCTCCATATGAATGGGGAATTGGGAAGATGAAACAGGAAGAGAAGGGATGGAGGGTGTCTGTATTGAGTCTGTATGCTGCTTGACTCCCCTCACTCTGTCTTCAGCATTCCATTTTCTCCAGAACTGTGAACCATAGATCTTTCTCCTGTCTCTCTCCTCACCTCACCATCTCCTGGATTTCTTTTTTTTTTTTTGGCTTGGATATTGGTGATGCTTAGTGCCAAGAGTCACTTGATTGGCTGAGGATGTTTGCTTTTTGCCTATATGCACATGTATAAACATGCACACACTTAGATGAGCAAGTGTTACACTTAGAACTTTTATGGATGAATGAACTTGGGTGAGCTCCACCCTCTTTCCACTGTGCCTCTGCTGGACAGACAGTCCATTTAGGGAAGAAGGGGCAGGGAGGCAAGGTAGAATAGCTATGAGTCTACCCCCACTGGATTTGGGGGACTCGGGCGGCTGGTCCGTGCTTTAGGAGCGAAGTCTATTTTGCACCAAGCGATCTGTAGGGAGATGTTTCCCAGTGTCACCTGGCACCCGGGGTTTGGGGAAGTTCTGCTGAGCTGAGTCCTGTTTCCTCCTTCAGTTCCACAGTAGGAAGAAGAGACTGGTTCTAGCCTCCCCTGGCCCCTCTGCTGGGCCTCCCCTCATGAATTTGAGTTTATGAGCATCTTCTTTATCACCTTCTCTGACAACAGATTGTGGGCCCCCCTTCCCAAGGTGAAAGATGCTTCAGTTTTGTTCTCTTCACCATCAGAATGGAACCTCTTGGCTTCTCTTGCTGCGTGGGGGTACTGATGGGAGCATTTAGGGAGGGCTGATATTATGCTGTCCACACTACCAGAGTCTCAAGGACAAAATTAATATTGGGGTGTGCACATTCTGGAGGACTCTGAAATGAAAGACATGTGCCACAGAGACAGGAAGAGCCTGGATTGATGGAAATGGACATTTTCTGACCATCCCTAGAACAGAGCTCACCCTGGGAGCAGAGAGGGAGAGAGAAAACAGTTCCTCTCAGCTGTGTTTCTGTGTCTCAGACCACAGTCGTCTACTGAGTCACTTTTTCTGCCTATAGTTGCCCTCAAGGCATCCAGTTTTGGCTGGAGGAAGCTTCTAGAAGGCAGGAGGGTATCCCACAGACATAGGAACTCGTCTATGGTCTGGGACTGAGAGCAGAGGAGGCTGGCTCTTCTCCCTTCCCCACTCCTTCTTCAGAAATCCTGCTTGCCTTCTCTTGTCCTGTATACCACTGTGGTTCATCAAATAAAACTTTTGTGTGTTATTGTTGTGTCCAAAGACTCCTTTTGCAAAAGTGTCCTGGAATAAGGTCAAGAACCTGAAGCTTGCAAATGTTTCAATGGAAGTGGTGTGCTCTGGAGGGGAAGCAGGGGGAACCAAAAGAAGGGAGAAGAGTGGGAAACAGAAAGGGAGGGGAGACTGGCCAGTCTGTTTCTAGCCAGCCATCCCTTTTATTATCTCCTATTTACCCATTCATTCATGCATGCATTATTCATTTTTCCCTTTCTCCCTCACTATCACCTGAGTAACCACCCAATTTAGGCTACAAATTTGACTCCCTGTCCTCAGTCCAAGGCTTTGGATTGATGCTTTTGAAAAATGCCTGTTCCTGGGTGTCACCCTGGGTCTGTGGAATCAGATTCTCTAGGATTAACCTTAGTTAGTCACAGGTTTAAAAAACTGCTCAAATGGTTTTGGGGAGGGCCAAGCTTAAAGATGTCTCATCCAGATAAAATCTTTCTGATTTAAAGTGAATACAAAAGACCAAACAGCCAGAGAAAACTGGGCTTGAGGTGGTCAGCTGTTGGATCAGGAAGAGGGCAGAATGATCCTTTGGGGGGAAAGATTTGCAGGGGACACAAAGGGAATCACTATAGTAGAACTGATAGCCGTGAGAAGCTTATGTTTATGGAGTTTTACCAGTGTGTTAAGCTTTTTCCAGGCATTTAATCCTTACAGCTGTCCTCTGATATATATATATTATTTTTTGCCTCATTTTGCTAATAAGGAAGCTGAGGCTCAGAGAGATTAGGTAGGCCCCTTGACCAAGGTCACATATTGTCTTAAAAGAAAAGCCAGGCCTAGAGGCTGATTAATCTGTTGATTTTCCAAAGCCCACATTCTTGACCATGGTATGCTGACACTTCTCCCTAAGTACAGATAGGCAGCTCGGGTGAAAGTGTAATCTCATCTCTGAGATGCTGGCATAAGTGGGGACTGGGGCAGGGTGGGAACTGGGGAGGGATAGCAAAAAAATCATGAAAGAGACACTGTGAAAGGAGAGGGAGTGAGAGAGAGAGGAGAGGGTGAATCAGTGGCTACAACAGACAGACATAGAGAGAGAGAGAGAGAGTGAAGAGAGAGAAACTGAAAGGGAATGAGAGGGTGGGAGCCATGTGGGAAGAAGAAAGCAGGAGGCAGGGGTGGGGTTGAGAACAGGGCTTCAGGGCCTGCTTTTCTTCTTCCTAAACTCATCAGGGAAAGCCCTTCAGGAGTTTATGACTGTACAAGGAGATGAGGGTTTTCTTCTTCTTTAATATCAATGATATAAAACATTCTCCTGTGAAATTTGAGGTAAGTTATCCAAAACCTTATAAAATTAGAAACTTAATAATTTACATGTTCACATCTTTCTTTCTTTATTTACTTATAAAAATCCTGAGTTATTTACGTACCAAACACTGGACAGGGGCAAACAGTGAGCAGGGCCTGTTAGTGGAGACAGTGCAGTGAATGATTACAATGGGGTGGGGAGTCAGGAGAGAGAGGGAGAGGGAGAGGGAGAGAGAGAGAGAGAGAGAGAGAGAGAGAGAGAGAGAGAGAGAGAGAGAGAGAGAGAGAGAGAGAGAGAGAGATCACACTGTGTTTTGAGAGCCCATAATGGAGGCAGCAAAATGAGTCTAGGCAGAGTGTCAGGTGAGATGTCAGAACTTGCCAAGAGCCTGGCGAGTGTGGTGAGTGAGTGGATAATGGGGGGCAGCGAAGGGTTTCTGGGCAGAAGAAACACCCAGGATAATGCAGCGAACATCCCCTCTGAAAAGCTGGAAGAGTTCTCATCCTTGTTTTAGCCATGAGGACTTCAATCCTGGTGGGTGGGCTCGCCCCGTCACAGAGAAAAGTTTGCCTGAGCCCCACAGCATGGCTGCTGACACAGGATTAGGGGCTGGATTAAAATTCAAGTCTCAATACAATTTAAGGATGGGAACTGAGACTTAAAACTTTTTAATTTTGGTGACATCTAGCTTCTTCTATCCCTGCTGGCAGGAGCTGTCTTTCTTTAAGTTATCAGCCAAGACATCTTAGCCAAGGGCCAGAGAGTCTTTCTAAACTCCTTAGATAACAATGCCAAGAAGAGGCAGGTGGATCTCTCATAAAAGCCTCATCCCCAGAAGCCTGGGTGACACCCAGGATGACAGGTTCCAAATTGGCACATCCATCATCTATCTGGTACCACTATGCCTGAGCCCCAGGGAGTTGGTATGCTGCAGGACCTAATCCATAGGGTACAGTTCTTAAGGGAGGATTTGTGAAACTCTAGATGTTTCCACTTATAGTTAGTCTGTTACAATGTTAAAGCAATACTTATTTTATATCTATTTAGCCTCACTTCATTTTGCGTTGTAATGAAAGACTGACTAATTTATAAAGAAAAGAGATTTACATGGCTTTTGGTTCTCTGCGTCCAAGCATATGATGCTAGCATCTGAGTGGTTCCTGTGCAGGTTTCATGTTTCACCAGTTCATGATGGAAAAGTGGAAAGGATACGGTCACATATAAGATGGGGCAAAACACATGGAGGGCATTGCTTTCCCTGTAACAACTTGATCTCCCAGTAACTAATCAATCCTACACAATCCACCTTGTTTCCAGAAGACCTGATCCAGTCATAAGAGATCTAACCCAGACACTTGGAGAAGGCATTAACCCATTCATATGGCGGTATCTCCACGAGCCTTCCAGAGATCTAACCTCCCAAAGCTTCCACGTTGGGAGGTTATCATGGGTTTTGGTATGCATTCAGTAAGCCTCTACTTAGTGTCTGCTCTGTGCCTAGAACTGTCCTAGGAGCTAGGGAAAACTGCCACAAACCAGACCGTACTCTGCCTTCCTGGAGCAACTAGAATCTTCCAGTCCTTCTTCTCCATTGATAAGTAAATTGATACCCAGAAAGGGGACGAGGGGAGCAATTTACACAGAGTCACAGGAGGAGGGTGGCAGAGGTGACACCAGACTTCAGGCTTTTTACTGTTGGGCACGAGCATATTCAGGCTTAGAAAGGAGAGATCTTTTCTTATTGACCAAGTGTGGAAGAAGCAGAGAGAATCAGACCAAGGATGAGCCCCTAGCTTGGAAGGGAGAGGCCATGAAGGTATTTGATGGTTTTCCAAAGTTTTGTTACACTTTTTGTTTGAGAAGAGTTTTAGAATTATAGAATAAATGCTGACACGGCACAGAGTGTTCATATACATTCACATCCAGTTTCCTTTATAGTTAATATCTTATATTAGCATGGTACACTTGTCACAGTTAATAAGCCATGCTGGTATATTACTATTAATTAATGCTAACGCTTTGTTAAGATTTCCTAATACTTTTTCTTTTTGCTTGCATATGCGTGTGTGTGTTCACATGTATGTGGGTGCCAGTGTGCATGGGTGCATGTGTACATGGATCTTCCCTAAATCTACTTCATTTTACTGAGGCAGGGCCTCTCACTCCAACCCAGAACTCACAGATTCAGCTTGCCCTAGGGACCCTAAGTGCTGGGTTTATGAGTGGGCTGCCACATTGCAAAGCATTTATGTGGGTGCGGGGATTTGAATTCTGGTCATCAAGCCTGGCTGACAAGGGCTTTATCCAATGAGCTGTCACCCCAGCCCCAGTCCTTATATTTCTAAACCTATTTTTTTTCTTTTTCTGTTCCAGAATCCCACATTACAATTCAGTCATCCTATCTTCATGGGATTCTTGTGGTTTTGGTGGTTTGGTAATCACCTTGCCTAACAGCATGGCTTCACCTTCAATTTTATCGGGTTTAAGTGTCTGACTTTCTCTTTTCCCCAAAGCTCCTTTTGCACTTCATTTTCCATGCCTGCATAATTGGAAACTAGACGACATAAAATCTTGGGCATCTCAACCTACAATGCCCTGCACTTTATTACTTAATCATGTGGCCTACCTCTTATCTATTTGAGGCAGCTTCTGAGATGTACAATGGATGGACTCCCTAAACCTGGGAATTGACATACCCCACTCAGCCAGCACCCTGAGACTCCCCCATTGCACATACCCTGGGCACTAGACATAAGTCTCCAGAATAGGCCTGATTCAGAAGCCCAGAGCTCCTGTCCACTTTCACCCCAGGGCCAGCTGTGGTAGAGGAGGGCTACATTTACACATCTTCGTGTTCCCATTCTACTGGAATGCAGTAGATAACTCAAAGGTTATTTGCCGATGTAATTAAACAACCCGATAAAGAAAATGTAGGAATAAGGGATGAAAAAAAAACCCAGTTTTTTAATAACAAACAAATCTTTTTAAAGAGCCCAGAGAGATGAAGAAAAGTCTAGGATCATAAGAAATGCATGAGTGGGGCGGGGCTGGAGAGAAGACTCAGCAGTTAAAGGAGCATGCTTGCAAAACCTGATGGATGCCTCAGGTTCAATTTCCCAGTATCCATGTAAAGCCAGATGCACAAACTGTTTTCCTCCTTGCTTCCTCCCTCCCTCCCTCCCTCCCTCCCTCCCTCCCTCCCTCCCTTCTGCCCTCCCTTCCTTTCTTCCTCCCTCCTCCTCCTCCTCTTTTTTTTGTCACATATATGTGTGGGCACATGTGTGTGTGCATGTGGAGGTCAGAGGTAGATGTTCCGTGTCTTCCTCAAATGCCCTTCTCCTTATTCATTGAGACTAGGAATCTCACTCAATCCAGAGCTTGCAGCTTTGACTCCTCTAGCTAGCTAGTTTCTTCCCGTCTCATCTCCTGAATGCTGGGAATTACAGGCACAAGCTGCCATTCTTGGAACTTACATGAGGGCTGGGGATACAAATTCACATCCTCACACTTGTGTGGCAAATGCTTTAGAGACTGAGCCATCTCCCCAGTCCCAGCACTCAGATTTCTAATCGCCAAACCTAATTAAACCCAATAGTCTTGTCCCTTTAGAGCTGCCCCTTGGGGACACAGAGCCAGAACAAAGGACATGGGGGGTCATGTTGTGGGGGCACTTTAGATAATTTTCTAGTAGAACTTCTCAAATCATGGCTCTGCAGTGACCAGTTCAGTGCTTATGCTGGAAACTGTGTCTTCTCGCTTCCTTGTCCGGATGATCGTGTGCAAGGCCAGTTGGCTTCCTGGGGAAGATCTCAGTGCCAGCTGTGGCCAGTCCTGAGTCAACCAGCTGCTGGGAATCCTGTTTAGACATCTACTATTCATGGAGGAAGGACTCTCCTGATGGTGGAGAAACACCGATTAGAAGGAAAATAAAATCATGGACTTCCCCCTTGACAAAAACATTCAGGGAAAACTTCTCTTCCGGACCCTGAAAAAGAAAAAAACAAAAAAACTGGGCCAGAGTTACGGGCATCCACAAAGATTTGGCAGTGTTTCTTCCAGGTCTGGAATACATCCATAAGTTCGAGAGGTCTTCCTGTATAATGGGAAGAGGTGGCCTCTGATAACCAGAGGGATCGAGGGTTCACCATAAGCGGACTGTGTCTGGTGTCTTTGGTGAATGGAGGAATTTAGTTACAGAACACAGTGAGCCAGTCGGAGAAACATCACCTCAATGTCCCAGGATTAAAGTGCATGGATGTAACCTCTGCCCTAAGGAAAATGGAGGCACCAATATGGTGCCTAGCAGGTTTCTGCCTGGAGACCTAGGAGCCCTCACGGATCCTTGAGATCCAGCTGGAAGTGAGCTCTGTAGTGGGGGTGCTGTTAGGATGCTGGAGCCTGTGGAAAGTGGTGGTTATTTGCTTTGCTAATAATAATTATCTATTTTTATGTTTGAGAAAAGCCACACAGCAATTACCAGAGGAATCAATAAAAGACAGAATTTACAGGCTGCAGAAGGAAGCGGTCACAACTATGATTGTTTTAGAATTGCAGATAGAACAATGTGCCGGCATGAAAATAAAACAGCTTTATTGAGCTGGAAAGGATTGCTTAACCCCTCCCGTTTCACTAGTGGAGACAGCGAGGCCCTGGCAGGGTCCCAGATGTTATGAATGATGTTGCTAAATAGTGTCTGGGTTGGTGGACTTGGTGGGTCTCTTGATTCCCAAGTCTGCTTGTGAAATGGGGTGGCTGTGACGCGAGGTCACAGTGGGCCTCCCCTAACTGCCTGCTCTAGCTGCCTGTCTATGCTGGCCCCTCACACCTGCTTGCTTTTCACCTCATCCAGTGTCTCTTTCCTATCTGATACCTAGCTTTGGAAGGGATATTTATCCGAGTAATAGACAATCACTATGGTGTTTGTGCATATAATTTTTGTCAGGATGACTTAAACTGCCTTCACAACCATGAAGTTTCTCTACAGATCATTCCATTAAGAATTTAGTGAGATTTAAACTTGAATCCAAATGCATGTCTTATTGGACGGTGTCATCTATATGAGCGCTTTCCAAAGTTTTGTGTGTGCTTGGTAGAAAGACCAGAAGATACTATTAAATACAGATTTGGACTCAGTCGCCCTGGAGAGCACCCTGAGCATTGGGTTTCTAATGGAACTCCGGCCATGGTAAAAATTGTTGACCTAGGGCTGGAGAGATGGCTCAGCAGTTAAGGCACTTGCCTCCAGTGCCTAAAGCCCCTGGTTCAATTCCCCAGTACCCACATACGCCAGACCCACAAGGTGGTGGCCCTGGTGCCCTCTCTCTCTCTCTCTCTCTCTCTCTCTCTCTCTCTCTCTCTCTGTATTTCTATGCTTGAAAATGAATAAATTAAGTATTTAAAAAAATTGTTGACCTGGGGACCATTCTCAGAGGAATGAAGATCTGGGGCAAAATATGCATAAGTGGGCTATGATATCATCTTTAAAATAGAAAAATGCAAGTAATTACTTCGTAGAATTGTTCTGGAGGTTATGTGAGGTCATGTTTTCAGTGACCACCGACTGCTGTCACATTAGAGGTAATCAATAAGGTTTTAATTTTCTTCCGTTCTCTGTTTTTGCTTCTGTCTCAAGGAAAAGTGGTTTGATGAACTTCTTTGTATTCCAGAGGGCTTGGAGGATCTCTAAATTTAAAATGAGGGCTGGTGGGAGAAAGAAATGCTCAACTTGGGGAGTGTGTGGGATGGTTGGTAATTCTTCTTGTATTTAAAATATTTTCTTATTGTGATGGTAACAAAAAAATAAAAGTAGAAACATTAGACAGAAGTATGCATATAAAATTAATCTGGGCAGGAGTTATTTGAAATAGGAAGATCAAAAATAGTATATTGCATAAATAGTTTAAAAGTTTTAAATTTACAATATCCATAGCCTTTCAAATCTTTGTGGGTCTCAGCTCCTCTATTTGGATGAATAGAAAAGAAAGCTGTATATAATTCCACATTGATGGTCCAAAGAGGCAAGCTCTTTGTTTCTTTTTTTAAAAATATTTTATTTACTTATGAGAGAGAGAGAGAGAGAGAGAGAGAGAGAGAGAGAGAGAGATGCAGACAGACAGAATGGGTGCTCCAGGGGTCCTGGGGAATCAAACTCGCGCCCTTCTGCTTTCCAGGCAAGTGACTTAACCACTGAGCCATCTCTCTAGCCCGAGGCAAGCTTTTTCTTCAGCACTGTTTCTTGCTAGTTATGTCTCCTGGAAAGCAATAGCACCTGCTCAACCTAGTTGCCCTCTCTAACATGAAGAGATTGAACAAGATTGGGAAGCAACGTTTTCCTTTTTCTTTTTTTTAAAATGTATATTTATTGTCCATAATGAGTTACATTATTTAGTGGGCAAACAATGCATTGTTATCCCGAATTCCCCAATTCCCCCCCTCCCCATCCCTGATCAGTTGGATATCCTCCTCCGTGGGCTCTCTGTATTAGTCCTTGTGGCAAGGGATCCTGGATATCCTAGTACTCAGCCCGGTCTTCCTGGCCCAAGTGTGTTGTTACTGATGGGTGCCATGCCTCTGGACTGTCTCCCCCACCACGGCTCTCACAATCTTTCCGCCCCCTCTTCCGCTCAGTTCCCTGAGTCGTGGTGGGTGAGTAATAAAGCTGCTTTAATGTTGCGAGCTTAGGGGTCCTTGTGTTGAAAATCCTTGGTTTCTGTCTCATTGGCCTATCCTGTGTTGATTGAATGACTGTGGTTATAGGTCCCTTATTCATCTGTCATTGTCTGCTGGGTTCCCTATGGATCCTCCCCGATATGACTGTGGTGGCTCCTCTCTTGCCAGGATCTCAGAGAAGAGGTGCATTTGGATTTATAGTATTATAGGTCCATGATTAATTGTCCCATCTCTTTGGGCCTCTGGGGGAGGCAGCACCATCATGGTGGAAGCATGTGGTACTAACACTATGAGCCCAGGAGCAAGAGGGAAATATGGTGGGTCTGTATCCCACAACCTCCTTCAAGGGCACACTTCAGTGGCTTAAGGGCCTCTCACAAGGACACCCTTCTTAAGGGTTCAACCACCTCCCAACAGTGTCACCTTGATGACCATGCCTTTCACACATGGGCCTTGAGGGGCATTCGATGTAGCAGATGGTCTTTTCTGTTTGATTACAACCCTAGACCTGAGCATCCTCCTCCATGCACTGCTCAGGGCAGCTGAAGTGGCCAACACAACTCTGAATGACCATCCCTGTGGATTGACATTTTATGATTCTACAAATCAGTCATGGGTTCAATCCCAGACTTTAGAATAGAAGGTGGCCCTTTATATTGGCTATTTTTCTTAGTACTTTAACAAAAGACTTGACAAAACAACTTGAGGAAGGAAGGGCTTATTTTGACTCACAGTATGAGTCTATGGCCAATCATAGCAAGAAAGGATTCATGGTGGTGGAAGAGCGAGGCAGCTGGCCATGAGAGAGAGAGAGGTTCTCTTTTTAGTTAGATTTGGCGACACCCTCAGAGATACACCTAGAGGCACATTATCATGGTGATTCTAAATACAGTCAAGTCTCCAATAAACATTAATCACCATACACCTGAAGATTCACTTAGATTTTGGCAACTTGAATGAGGAGCAGCTGTGGTAGGATGCATCTAGACTGAGAAGGTACAAAGACAGGGGGGTAGGGAAGGATATGGGAAGTATCCTTCCATATGTGTGAAATTCATATGGCCAGATGTTTGTAGGAAAAGGATGATCAAAAATAGTTTATACTTCATAAATAGTTTCAAATTTTAAAATGTAAGGAAAAGGTCTAGCTAGCTTGTTTTTAAGGTTATGCTGGAAGAAATCATGATGGTTCATTCATTAGTCAATGAAACTATTGAGTTCAGCTAGGTATTGAGATTATAATCAAGGTTAAGACAAACCTGGTCCTTCTATGAAGCCTAGAACTTCTGTAGAAATAGATGATATACATGCATATGAGTTAACCTGTTAAATGAATAGTTATTGAAAATTCTGGGAGGAAAAAACATGATATTGAGAATAGCTTCAGATAAGGACTCAAGAAAGGCTTTCTTGGAAGGTGACCCCTCAGCTCAACTCAAAGGATTGACATGAGCTTGTTCTATATGCCAGGCTGGCTAAGAGAGTTCTAGGCCCAGGGAACAGAAAATGCAGAGAATGAAGCAAGAAAGATTTCAGTTGCTTCTGAGGTTAGGGAACTAGAAAAATAATGGACAGGAAGCCAAGTGGAAGATGGCAAGAGAAAAGGTTAAAGATGTAGGCAAGGGCAAGTTCACATAGGACGTTGGAGCCGTGGCAAGAGGGTAAATTTATTCTAAGTGCAATGAGGAGCCATCAAAAAAAATACCCTCATCTCTGCATTTGTTACTTTTCATATTGCTGTGATCAAATACTTTAAAAGCAGCAACTTAAGGGATGAAGAGTTTATTTTGGTTTATAGTTTGAAGGATATGGTCCATCATGGTGGGGAAGACAGTGGTAGGAGTGTGAGGTAGCTGGTCACATTCCATCTACAATCAGGAAGCAGAGGGCAATGAAAGGTGATGCTCAGCTCATTTTCTCTTCTCTCTCTCTCTCTTTTTTTGCGGTGCTGAGAACCGAACCCAGGGCCTTGTGCTTGCTAGCCAAGCGCTCATCCACTGAGCTAAATCCCCAACCCCTTCTCTTTTTTATTCAGACTGAAACTTCAGTCCATGAAGTGGTACCACTCATACGTAAAATATCGTCCCACTTGAATTAATCTAATCTAGCAACTCCCCCATAGAAATGCTCAGAGAACTGTCTCCTAGGTAATTCTAGATCCAATCAAGTTAACAATGACGATTAACCATCATAATCTCATAGGTTGTTGCAAAGAGAATGTAACCCAGGGAAACAGGAAGGAAAGAGACTTAGAGCTACATGAGGAGGATAGTGGGTCTTGTAAGGGTGGGATCCATAGAAAGAGAGGAGAGGCAAATTGGAGTCACATTTCTGATACAGAATAAGCAGGACTTCTGATGGCTGTCATGTGAAGGAGAGAGGTAATTTTCTGATGTTTCAGGCTTCAGTAACTTAAAGGAGGGTGGTACCCATTGGTAAAATGGGTAACAAGGAAAAAGAACAGTTAGATCTAGGGAAGAGAGAGGGAGGGGCTGGAGAGAAAGAACACGAAGATTTGCTTTTACTATATCGTTCCTGACAAGTTGCCCTGGCAGTGAGGGTATGAACATGACTGGCTGATGTCCATTCTGAAGAGTGATCTAGACTGCTGATCAAAACCAACATCACGGTATTGACGGGACTATGAAAAGTGCTGTTGAGAGGTGAGTTAAAAGGGAACCAGAAAACTGTCCCCTGATTGGTGCTATGGAAGTGTTTGGTGATGTGGGTCGGGCTGGTTGTAATGGACTGTGTAGGAGCACGTGAGAACGCCTGTGGAAGAAACTCGTTTCAGAAGTTTGTTGGAAGGGTAAACGGAGTCATGGGCAGTAGTTAGAGGAGTTTGTGAGATAAAGAATAAAAAAAACTCCAAAGAAATATAAGGGCATGTTTGTGTACCAAGAGTGATCTAGGAAACCAAGATTGTGAGCCAGTGTGAGATGAAGAGAAGCCATATAGATACTGATGCTTGGATTGAAAGCAGCCCATCGGGGGAGAAAACCCTTCTTGAAGGACAGGGAGGATGTGAGTTTGAGCACATTAAAGGTGCACTGGAAGGTTGTGGTGGTGGGATGGTGGCGAAAGGGTTCTGGTTTTGTGACTACTAATTCTCAAATGAATTCGAATATGAAGTCTCTAGCTTAGCATGGGGTAAGGAGAGGCTTATAGAAAGTTTTGAAGGACTAGAGGTTATTTTGGGCAATGAAAAAGCAAAGTTTCTAGGTACTGCTTGCTTCATGTGAGATTTGCATCCATGAGTTAAAAGTGAAATCTCTTAGCCAGGTTGTGTGATTTTTCTCTGGCAGTCCTTAGCTGCAAATGACAGGCACGGAGATGGTGCTGAGCAAATGTTGGAGCTTTGCATAGTGACGGTGGCAGAGGAAAGAGATTAGGGGGTGTCGAGGCTGTTTCAAGAGGAAAGTAGGACAATTTGTGTAAGGAAGGAAGCTAAGACAGGAGGTGACTATGTGGACATGTGGAAGGATCAATGGGTGGTCAAGATAAGGGGCCAGAAATGTGAGGGTGGGGGCAGTAGAGCAAGTGAGCAGGAAGGGTGGGAAGTAGAAGTAAAAAAAAAGAATGTGGACGTAGAGATTTATGGTCATGTCAGGATCTGTGGTATGATGGCTGAGTAAGTGGCTGCCTTGGAGAGAGGAAAATGATTGTTGGGTGGTGGAGGACATCAAGGAACCAGACCAAGAGGCTGAATGGGTTGTACATCCAGACACTGCAGTTTTGAGTTTCTGTAGGGAGAAGGCAGTGAGGATGATTGTAATCAGTCTGCAGAGGAGGAGGAATCATGAAGAGAGTATTTCCAGTGAGCAGTTGGGCAATGGTAGGAAATAGCTGAGATCAAGGCTATGGCTAGTCCATATGATGCCTTGCAAATTATGACAGAATGTCCTTCCTCTAGTCAAAACAGAACAACTCTGGGATGCAACTTTGGGGTTGTGTATTGGATTTTTTGCCTCTCTCTCTCTCTCTCTGTGTGTGTGTGTGTGTTGTGTATATGTGGATGTATGCATTTTCATATGTGTATGAGCACATGCCTGTATGCAGGTGTATGTGAACACGTATGTATGAGCGTGCGGAGGCCAGAAGTCAATGTTGGGTATCTTCATCAATTACTCTCCACACTTTCCCTTGAGACAGAGTTTCTCACTGAATTTAGAGCTAGCCCTAGGTATTCCCCCTTGTCCACCTTCCCTGTGCCTGGCTTTTACATGGGTGCTAGGGATATATATATCCCCCAGTCTAGCTTCACCAGCATGGTTGTGCCTGGACACCATGATTGGCACTCACGTTATAGGAATCACCTGAAAGGAGCAATGGACAGCAGGTCAACCCTTGGATTTCATACACAGGGAAACTGAGGCCCAGAAGAGAAGTAACTGAAACTCGTAGGAGGTTGGTGACTTTCCTGACTCAGTGCTTTCTGCTGCACTCTATAATGGAAGCGATGCTTTAGCTAACTTTCCAAAATTACCAATTCAAAAATATGTTGTCCCTCAAAGTCACTTCTGTGGGAGGTGACAGACTTCTTTCTAGTGATGCTGCCATTGTTCCAGCCATTTCTGGAAACTCCTTCAGGAGAATGATCTTGAGAGCCAGCATGTGAGTCACAAAGACAGCCCACTGCATTGCCAAGACTTATTGAATGCATGGGATTGGGGGGGGGGCGTCATTTTCTTTCTCTAGTGCCAAGTCTCAAAGCCCAGGATGAGACTGGGGAATCAGACTCTTTAGCTTCATTTCATATCGGTACACATTTATTTTCTGCCCTGCGTGTTCCAGATCCACCAAGTCCCAGTCTGTGTTTGAGGTTAGATAATTCTGTGAAGTCCGTTTAGTATGATCAAGTTTGCTTTGCTGGACTGGCATGAAGGAGGTTTTCATGCTTCAGGTGTCTTCAAACCACAGAACCTCCCCTAGCTATTTATGCAAAAAATAAATTTGATCAAGAACATTAGGTACCTCTCAGAGTCTCTGGAGAACTGGGCTTCAGTGAGGAGCCATCCTTGAACGATCGAAATCTACTCAGACTTCTTTGCTTGTACTAAAGACTCCTACCTGGACTGGGCTTGTCTTTCCAGATCTTCCACCACTGCTGTCTCTGAGACCTCAGAGACACTGTATTTTTCCCCTCTCCTCAGCTAGAAAGCAGATCTTACACAGCTCTTGATTCCTTTAGTTTTTTTTTCACAGTGAATTTTCACATGAGCAGAAATGGCAAAGCTGGGTCTCTTTCTGACACAGCCCAGGAGGATGGGCAAGTTGATTCCAGCCCATAATTTGGGAAGCTGTGCTTGGATTGTGGGAAGATCCCCTAAAGTTAGGGAGTTTTTTTTTTCATATTTATTGCCAATAATTAGATCCATTATATGAGCAAGTCTTATGGTGGTATCCCCATTTATCTCCTTGTTCCCACCCCGCTGGGGGCCCTCCTATATGGGCTTGCTGGACCAGTCCATGTGATAAGGGGTTATGAATTGTACCAGAGGTAGCCAGTTTTTTTTTCTCTCTCTCCCATCATAGGCTCTTACAATCTTTCCTCCTCCTCTTTTTCTCAGATCCCTGAGTCATGGTGGGTGAGTTTTAGTCCTGCTTTAGTTGTCTTAAGAATCTCTGCATTTCTGCTTTGGATTGTGTTTATATCCATTATCCTTCACAAGTTATCTGATTTGCTGTGGAGGTAGGGCTCTTGCTCCTCTCACCACTTTCTCAAAGGTTTCATTTGAGCTATATATCATAAGTTAGGGTGGTTCATCTCCTGCCTGGGTGACAGGCAACATCTCCAGTCCTATTGGTGGGATTGGGTTGTTCCTGGTTCTTGCTGGCTTCTGAAGTATACAAAATGAATCTCCAACAGAGAGTGAGATAAGTATAGGTTAAATGAGACCAACTTTGTTAATTTGTCGAGGTAGGTCTTCAGGTTGAGGACAAGGAAGATGCTTCTGGCAGTAGAAACTATTCTCAAAGCCATGTTTGTGCAGTGAAGCTTCTGATTGGCAGTGTGTAAATGGGAGAGGAGACTGTCAAAAGGCAAGGCTGGAGGAGAATGTGAGGGTTCAATGAGTCTTGTCCAAGGTCGAATCCTGACCTCACCCAGTAAGCATGGGTGGTAGGTGAAGGGCGTGAAGGCAGATGACTATTCTGGAAGCTCAGAACAGCTGCTCTTTTTGACTTATCAGAAGATCTTTGACTCGAAACAGCCTCGGACTTTGGTGTTTCCTTTAGTTGTGCTTTGAGAGACAAGGATGGAAGGATGGACTGTCTCTTGTCCCCACCCAGCCTGGGGATATGCATTGTTGGAAGTTGTGGACAGCTTCTTATCATCATGACTATTTAAATAAAAAACCATAATAATTCCATTTATTGGACCATTCTCACTGCACCCTTAAATATTTTGCATAAACAATCTCATATCCTTTGACTAACTCCACAGATAGCATCTTCTCAATTTTGTAAAGGAGGAAACAGAAGCTCCAAAAATGTTAGACAATTTGATCAGGTCATGTAGCCAGTGTGTATCCATACCAGGATTAAAAATCAATGCAGGTCCCACCATCCACTTTCCCAAGTCTTTCTAATTGACGTAGAACTTAGGCCATGAAAATGCTCTCTCTCTATTCCTTTATATATCACTGTATCCCTTTCCAAATCTCACCTATCATTTGTTATCTATCTATCTATCTATCTATCTATCTATCTATCTATCTATCTGTCATCCATTTATCCATCTACATATCTATCTATATATCATCTATCTATCATCTATTTATCTCTCTCTATCTACATATCATCTACTATCTATCTATCTATCTATCTATCTATCTATCTATCTATCTATCTATCTACCTCTCTATCATCTATCTGTCTCTATCACTATCATCTACCTACCTATCATATCTATATATCATCTACCACTTATCCATTTATTCATTACCAGCTTCCTGTTTTTCCATCCAGCACCTATCTATCATGTATCTATATCTAATATTATCTTTTATTCACCACTCTTTCCATACATTTATTTTATAGCATATCAGAAATTTATCTATGACTGAAAATCTCTTGTCTTCCTTTCCCCAAATCTCTGGACAACCAGGGGCATTCTCCTCTCTGAATGGTAAGCTGAAATGTGGTTAATTATTGTCATAGAAAGTGTTTTGGGGCAATCGAGTCAATCATACAGACCAGTTGAGGCCAGTCTGTATGAATCAGAGTCTTCTCAGTTCAGGACCCAGAACACAGATTCCTTCCAGGAGAAGGAAGTTTGGGGAGCTGGATTACAGGGTGTGAAAGACTCTGTTTCATGCTGAAGACCTCTTCAATCTCTAGGAATGCCAGAAATTTCTGTCTTGATTTGTTGAGCTATGGCATGGTGGGATACTGACAGCTTTGGACTCAGAGAACTCAGATGGAATGTCGGTCTGTCCTCACTAGTAGCTGGGACCTTCAGATAGCTCCAGCATGCCTCTGAGCTTCCATGAGTGGCCAAATAGGAGTGATTTTACCCCCTTAGAGGATACTGTCATGGTTGTGTGGGTAGGTCAGCTTGTGTGTATAGCTCAAGTTTGGGATGATGGTTCTTGCCTTCTACATTTTTGAGGCAGAATCTCTTTTTTTTTGCCACTGTGAACACAGACTAGCTGGCCACAAGCTTCTGGATTGTCCCAACCTTGCCTCCCATTGACTTAGATCTGCTGGGGTTACAGATGCATGTGCCACTTCATCCGAATGTGGGTTCTGAGGATCTGAACTCTGGCCATCAGGCATTTGTAGCAAGCACTTTACACCACTGACCCACCTGTCCAGCCCCAGATCACTTCTTTAAACCTTTATTTCCTGAGGTGGAAATGTATTAAACCATAATAGTTATTTTGAAAAGATGGATAGAGCTATAATTGGAATGATGTTGTCCATTGTTCATGGAAAGCAATGTGAATGTATGTGGGATTGGGGGTTAGAAGAAGGGAAAGACAGGAAGAAAAAAACAATTATAAGTAAAGTCAAATAACTATAAATTATAGAGGATGCAGGCTCATGAGAGCAGTCACAGATACAACAGAGTGGATCACTGATGGTGTCCGTAAAGGGTTGAGTGAAAGCTTCATTAAGTCATAAATACCTTCTGGGATCTGAGCACAACCTTTCCTTAAAGGGCAAAATGCTCTCTGGCAGAGAGGTGACTTTATTTGGGTTTCTCTAGGGTAGGCGGCAGCTCACAGAGGGCTCCTGGCAGGAAGCTGCTGGTGGCTTCTGGCCAGGCCGGTGTAGCCCTCTGACCTTCTCTCTGGTCTTCAGGAACTTCTGTTTCCCTGGGAGGAGGGGAAGGTATGTAAAGAAGCAATAGGGATTTTCTGGGAAAAAAAATAATACCATACAGGAAACCAAGGTGAGCAGGAAGAACCCACCGAGATTGTGAGGCATGTGGCGCCTTGGTGGTTCTCCTTGATGGCGTCTCTTTGGCTTGCTTGTTCTTGTGAACATCTTCAAGTCATTGAATAATAAAAGATCTTTGAGTCTTATTTCACATTTCAGTTTAGGCAGCAACTTTCCCAGAAAAGGCAAGTGGGCTTCTGAGGACCAACTGCTCATTTTTCCATCTCTCACTGCTCTCTGGTGATACTTTATGGCCCACGTATTTTAGACTGAAATTGCTAACATTCTGTTGCCAGCAATAACAAAAGCACAGCAGCGTGGTGGTTAAAGCTAGTTGAGGCCAGTCTATTTCATGTACTTTACCCATGTAGTTGACTTTGTGATTAGCCCCGCTTTACAGGCTGAGAAAACAGGCTCAGAAGGATCAACTAAACTGCCAATCAGAAAATGATAAGCACAAAGTTATAGCTGGGATTTGAGTGCATGTAGGTGGGGCCCAGGTCCTCAGGATGTCTTCCCAGTAGTGCTACAGTCAAATCAGTGGTGATGGCGTTTTACTTCTGTCTCTGTTATCTGAAGGTACATGTGGGGGTCAAATTTCTTAGTAAATTATTTTCATATAATAATTCAATGATGCATTTTTATTTCATTTGCCAGCTCTGCTTGGGTCTTTGTGCTGAGAATAAGCATTTCAGCATCTTATCGATGGGTTCAAAATTAATTTTCATGAATATGAAAGGACTTGTTAGAAACACTAAGCATTAATATGCACACATAAGCCTCCATGAGCTAGAGAGTATGTCACTAGAGAGCCTGGTTTATGTGGTTTCTCCTCTGTCCTGCACTCTGAAGGGTCTACAAGGAGCAAATCAACTTCTGGCAGGCATTGTAAAATCTGCTCTCCTGGTCCTGAACGATTATGCCCATTGGACAGACTGCATTTACAGCTGCTTTCTCAGGGTAATACTGAAATTGGAAAAGTCAGGTTAGGGGTTCAGCAAGGCCATTACACCAAGTTACTAATCCCAGGTATGGGATAAATGATTTAAGGGGCATCATACAAGTTAGGGTGAGACCCAGAGGAAGAGGAAGGTCTCTTACTTCTTTCCACTGATCTAAGGGAGAGAAAAAGAGTGAATTCACAGCACTTGCATGGATCTAACCTAAGGGATTGAATTATGGGGCTTGAGCCTCTGTTTACTCAACAAGGACCCACGTGCTTACCAATATCTGGTCTCCAAAGCAGACTGTGCTGGTTGTAAACTAATCCCTAGCTTGCTCTATTTACAAAAAAAAAAAAAAAATTGCCCACCAGCATTCCAAACTCCCTGCAATGGCTGATAAGAGCCATCTGGATCCATCCCAGAGGCAGAGGCTTCATGCTGCCTTTCACCTGGGCCAGCCTGGCTTGTTCAACCCCCTCCAGACTTTTGCAATAAGATTAGTATTTGGGGGACTTGTTTCCAAACTGAATGCATTTCGATGGGTCTGGGTCTCCCAGCTGGGAACCATTAAAGTGCTTCCTCCATTTATTGCCTGCCCACTGTCCTTTGTTCATATGAGCTGGATTGATGGCTTCTTCTGGGGTTTTAGTGGGAAGCCTACATGGGCTTCCACTTCCAGTCTGCAGCATCTGTTATGCCCCTGTCACCAGGTGCTTACAGGGGCAAGGGACAAGTTTTCAGTCAATAAGACTTGAGGCAGGGGGCCCCAAGAGACAAAGTACTGGGGTCTGTGCTGAAGGGCAGTAGCTCCCAGAGGTCACCGGAAGGGGGTTTACACCCTGGTAACAGGCAGAAGTTATTCTAAGTGCATTACAGGAGGTTTGTTTTCTTAGTGGATGGAGCCCAGCTGTCCTGGTAAGGTGGGGGTTGGGAGTCTGTGCTTGTATGTGTGAGTCTGTGTGTATGTGTAGGTATGTATTTATCTATGAATGCATAATATGTTTGTGTAGCTGTGTGAGCATGTAGGCGAATGCCTATGTGTACTAGGTATGCATGTTTGAGTATGTGCAGGCATATGTATTTTATATGCATGTGAGCATATCTGTGAGGGTGTATGTGTCTATGTGTGTGAATGAGTATGTGTGAATGAGGGTGAATTTGTGCATGTCTATGTGAGTGTATCTGAGCATATGTATTGTGTGTCTGTGTGTGTATTTCTGGCTGCTAGGTCAGATGCAAGCTTAACCCAACAAAGTCCCTTTGAAGTGGAAATCAGAAAGCTCAGTCCTTCCCCTAAAAGGGATCCAGGCAGGAGGGGCAAGACTTTTATAAGCCATTTTCTCACTTTCACAATGTCTCCTTCATCCCAAATGGTGGCACAGGATTGTTATGAGAGACCTCTGGCTGTTAGGTCTCTGTGGTTTCCATAGAAACCACAAAGTCCACTTGAAGGGGGACCAGAGGAGTGGTCAGGAGGGAGAAAGCTGGGAAGCTCTAGCCTTGGCGGGAGGCTTCATCTACGGACAAAGAAGAGGAACAAAGGCTTGGGGGAGGGGCAGGAGGGATGCCCCCCAATTTATTGGTCTTGTGCTTCACTGAATTGATTATAGAATATAGAAGCTTTAGGTCATGGGGGGAGGGGAGAAAGCTGTAGGCGACGGTTCTGAGACTTGAGCAGGATTCAAAGGACCCAGATCAAAGGGAAGAGAGAGTGCTCTTCTGGACTCACCGCCTGCAGGATAACCCCACGTCTCCCAGGACTACCATTCAAGGCTCCTTAGTATCTGAGCCAGCCAGAATTGTCCCTGTTCCTGGATTTCCTCCCTAAAGTCCTTGTTTCTTTAGTTTCCTCCAGGACGGCAACCCTAGCTTGCTGATTTCAGCATTACCAGCGGCTTCTCAGCTGACCTGTATAAATTGATCAAGCATGTATCCCGACTCCAGTAGCCGCAGCCTTGACCCTGGCAGTGTGCATAGCCTGCTAAGCTTGTTTTTCCCTCCCTTTTAAGCATGACTCAAGATGCTATGAAGTTTTCTTAGCCCACAGTCATTATCAAGATCTTCAAAGGATGAATATAGTTCCTGGGCTTGCAAGTGCATATTAATACGTGGTTTTTCTGAACACCTGTGTCTTTACTTAATTGCAGCTTGTTTATTTGCAAAATGCACCCTCTTTGCCTCCTGTTGGAAAGGGCATGCAGTTTGAATCAGCAATAATGGTTATCACTGATTCAGATCCTGTTATAAGAGTTTTGCATGAAAGGTATTCTAATTCAAAAACAAGTTCCTGCAGCTTGGTTTGGTACGACTGTGATGAAGACTTTTTAACTCTAAGAATCTCAGTTTTCTCCTCTGGAAATGGGAATGATAAGGATGTCTCCACATGCTCACCAGTTTGTTTTGAAGATCATAAGTACTATTTGTCAGAACAATGCTTTGGAACCTGCACATGGTAATGTTAGAGCCCTTTCAGCGAGGGAGCATATCTTATAGGTTTTAGGGTTTTCTCTGTGCTCCACGTCTTACACAAACACCCAGATATCACCTGACTCCAGATAGGGAATCTAGTCTCATAGTGTGTGGCCCATTAGGACTTAGGAGCTCATTATTAGGGCATTTGAGAGATTTTTCTTGAGATACTAAATCCATAGGATCAGTGGTCACTAAAGCACTACAGTTCTTAAAAGAAATTTAGCAAAAGGGTAAATTAGATTAAGATATTCTAGGGGATGAACATAGGGAAGCCTGTCACCTTCTGCTTGTCACTTAGCTTCATCCTCTTTGTTTTCACATCATGTCATGTGGGTGTCACTATCTCTGTTTGGGGTGTAGCCACCAGGAATAAATATTTGTCTTGCTTAGACCCAGGATTTCCACTGCAGCTTCCTAAGGCCTCCCTGCTCCTAGTCTGATGTCCCATCGACCTAATGGAGCTGAAGTAAGATAACCCCTTGACAACTCTGCTGTGTTTCCAAGGAAGAGGAAAGCAATAGTTGTGGTATGGAAACATTTGGTTGGAAAGCAAGCCTTGTCATTCAGAAATGAGCTCACACCAGGGAGATGAAACCCAATCAGGCTTCCTGTGTCGTCGTCCGGGTGGTCTGCTCCCAGCACTCCTGTCTGTCCATTTAACTCAGAAACATCCATCACCTTAGGACCCTGTGGTTGGGAGGAGCAGGAGCAGGGAGTGTTGAGGGGGAGGGGACACCCCTAGTCATTAGGACAGCTGCCTTCCTTGCTTTTCCCTCTAGGACTTGAAGGTTCCTAGGGACAGGGGTGAGTTTGATTAAGAGTCCTCTGTCAGGACGTGCCTGCCAGGTGCCCGGTGACCTCTGTGGCTGTTTAATGTCCAGCAATACAATATCAGTCACAACCTTTGCCCTGTCTGCACCGTTGGAGGATGGGGCTTATTTTGAATAGGAAATCATCTTTTAAATAGAAGCTAGCCACCTCAGCCTGGCCTCCTGGCTTTCCTGTCACTTCAAGGCTCCGGTTGGAAGCTTGGAAATAGATGGGTGTTTTCCTTCTTCAGCTGAGCCAAGAAAGGGGCCAAGTGGAAGATTTACCAAAGGGAACTGGCCACAGGGACCTATTGTCTCAGAACCCATGAAAACAGTTTGGTTTCCTAGGAAATCTCTCAGAGACATCCCCCTCCCACATTAATGCAGCAAGGAGGGTCATTCTTGTTGTCATTTTTCCATGTCTACTCTTATCTGAATGACCGATATGTACTTCAAGATAGACGGAGGCCCAGTAGCTACTAGTCACATGAAAATTCACATGCATATGATTTAAAATTTAAAATTGAAATTTCAGTTATCAGTAACATTGGCATATTTCTGTTTAAAAATATATATATTTAAATATTTTATTTATTCATTTTCAAGGAGAGAGAGAGAGAGAGAGAGAGAGAGAGAGAGAGAATGCACCAGGGTCACCACCTTGTGGTCTGACTTATGTGGGTCCTGGGGAATTGAACCCAGGGCCTTAGGCACTGGAGGCAAGTGCCTTAACCGCTGAGCCATCTCTCCAGCCCTTAAAAATATTTTTATTTTTTTAGACAATTTCATTAAAATACATAAAGTATTTTGGTTTTATTCAGCCTGATTACATTCTCTTAGCCCCTTCTCACTCTTATCAAGCCTCCTTTCCTTCCAACTAGTTTCCTTTCTATTTTGATCTCTGTCATAGTCAGCCACACGACACTGGGATGACCTTCCAAACCAGGCAGTTATGGGAGGAAGGGACTTATTGAAGTTATAGATCCAGGAGAAATTCCATAATGGTGAAAGAAGCTGGCTCCCTTTCACAGGTCTTAGTAGTGAGCGACATCCATCACCAACACCACACACACACACACACACACACACACACACACACACACACAAGCAAACAACTGTCGGGGAAAGAGATCTCCTTCCCCTTTATATAGCTTTAGGGTGGGGTCCAGCAACCCTTCCCCCAATTTTTTGACTTCCTGGATCTCTGGACCGTCTCCTGAACTGCCGTTCAAAGAAGGAATGTCTGTTTCTATCTCCATCCTGCCCCCTACTAAGAGGGCTGCCTTCCTGTAAACAACCTCAGAGACCCACCCAAAATTTCTAACCAGGTCAAGTTGACAACACATCTTAACCATCACAAACTCATTCTTTAGATTATTTATTTATTTTGGTGATATACTGAGTTTAGTTAAGGTTACTTGCATGAGTATGGGTGAGTTTATTTACTGGGTAATTTACCAGGGGCTACACCACTGAAGAAAACAACCCCTCTTGTCTCAGAAACCTTAACTGCAACATTGGCACATTTCAATGGCTACATATGGCTGGTGCTCACCACACTGACCAGAGCTAACATAGAACATTTTAGACAGTGTTGGCTTGAAAGAAGTGATTCTCCATCCTGGTTTCACATTAGAGTCACCTGCATACTTACGTAAAGTTCTGTTTCCTGTTGGGATCTTCCTCAAGACTGTTAGTTCATGGATCTGGTGATGGAATCTGGCGTTAGGATTTTACTAAAGTTCATTCACGTGATTCTCATGAGTAGCCAGCACTGGTCTATAGAGTTCCAGTTTATCTCATTATAAGATATAGAGAATTATGTGAGACTTCTAAAATATCTATTCCTAGGATGTGTCCCTAAGAATTCAGATTCAGTAGTGTAAAGTTCGAGAATGACCAAGACCATGAAAGACCACTCTGAAGCAAGGCAAAGAGTTTATTCAGGAGAAAGCTTGAGCTGCTGGGCTGTCTCATGGGAGAGAGAGGAGAGCAGCAGGCTGGATTTGGGTGTTCTGAGTCTTAAAGACTCTACTGTCTCAGTCCGTCATACGGGGAATTTTGTCCAGTTAACTGCTAACCAGAGATGTGCTCAGGGGGCTGGGGGCTAAACAAAGAAGTTGGACAATTTCTGGGAAATAAAACAGTTAAGTTTCTATTTCTCAAATGCCAAGTCAGGAAGACCTGCAGTTACTCCAAACAGGATCAACAGGTCCTGACACTATGGGTTAGCAGTGCTGACTCCATCTTGGGGCCTAGATAAACCCAACATTATGACTCAAAATATCCAAATCCAGCCTGCTGCTCTTCTCTCTCTCCTATAGAGCCCGGTAGCTTGAGTTTTCTCCTGGATAGACTTTTTGACTTGCTTCAGAGTGTTCTCTCGTGGTCTTGGTAATTTTTGAACCTTATAAGTAGTCTGGGGAAGGTTTCAAGAATCTGCTTTTCAGCCATAATACTCACCCACCATGACTCAGGGAACTGAGCGGAAGAGGGGGTGGAAAGATTGTAAAAGCCATGGTGGAGGAGAATATCCAGAGACATGGCCCCCCTCAGTAACAACATACAAAGGGGGGGTGGAACTGGATTGACTCCTAGGCTATCCACAATCCCCTTCCCCATGGACTGATCCAGTTTGCCTATGGAGGAGGATAGCCAGCTATTTTGGGGACAGGAAGGAAGGAAATTGGGGAAATAGGGACACCAACACATTTGTTCATTCAGTGTATCTAACTATGGATAATAAAGATAAAAAAAAGAATCTGCTTTTGTAAGCATGACAAGTAATCCTTTGGGTCAAATAGGCTTAGGAAACATTTAGGTAGACTAGAAATAAGAGAATCAGGTGTCTAAGTGGGCACATAATGTGTTGGGGCTGTAGCCACAAGTCCCTGGTGACCACAACAGTGGGGCCTTATTTTATTCTTCAAGTCATGAAAATAGAAGTTCAAGAGATCTAAGCAACTCCCCTCAGGCAGCAAGTGATGGCACTGGTCTTTGGACTTGAGCTGGGTGTTAAGAAGAATGAGCTCTTGTGTTCAAATCATACCATCAAGTGTGTGTGTGGGAGCTGCTGTTTTCACGAGTCCCAGTGATTCTCTGGTCTCCACAGGACTGGAGTTATAGCATTTATGTGGGTGCTGGGGAGTTAATGTCAGATCGTCTCAGGCCCTCATGCTTGCATGGGAAGCACTCTTAACCACTGTCATGGTTTGATCCAGGTGTCCCCCACAAACAAATCAATGTGTTCGGATAGATCGATCCTCAGCTGATGGCAATTTGGGAATTAGAACCTCATTAGAGCTGTGTTGTTGGGGCGGGCTTATGGGGGTTATAAGCCAGCTCCCCCTTGCCAGTATTTGGCACACCTTCCTGCCACTGTTTGCAGTGTTGTGGCAGAGGTGATGTCCACCCCTCTGCTCATGCCACCATTTTCCCTGCCAGGATGGAGTCTCCTCTCGAGTCCGTAAGCCTAATAAACCCATTCCTCCACAAGCTGCCTTTGCTTGGGTTCTTTCTGCGCAGCAACTAGAAAGCTGACCACAACAACCACTGAGCTATCTCTAAAGCCCCAGGCTCCTTCTTCTTAAAGTGGGAATCATAATGGCATCTATGTCCTAGGAATGTGGTGTTGACAGAAGAGATGTAGGTAAAGTATGACCCTGCAGGCATCACATAAGTGCTGGGTACATTTGCCAAGAAAATAGGAACAAAGTCAATGTCACTACAGAGAGGTCTGCTCTTTCCACCAAATTCTTATCCTGGGAGAATATTTACTTATTTGACAGTTTAAATTTAAGAATAAACTGTGATTTGATCATATTCCTGCTTATTACCTTCTTCCCCCACCCTATTCCATGAACACCTTTCTCTAAGTAGTCCTTCTGCTTTGGTGACTCATTCTTTTTGTCCTTCTCTGTCCTCTATGTCAAAGTGTTAATAGGCTCAGAATTGTTCAGGTGTTTGGGGGTAATACCAACCACCATGAAGTCATGAATGCACTGTGCAGGTCTTGTGGGGGTAACACCAACCACTGTGAGGTTTTGAATGCACTGGCCAATTCATGTCCAGATGACAGTGGCCCATTCTGTGGCTTTTACATTCTTTCTATCCCTTGTTCTGCAATGTTCTCTAAGCCTTGGAGAGTGTGACGGAGATGTCTTGTTGATTGTTGCACTCTCAACTGTCTCTTATTTTCAGCTTTGTTAGGTTTTGAGTTTTCTCACTGTCTACTGCCTTCTCTGTCTAGCAGTGAAAGCAGCCATTATATTCTTTTCACAACTTCCTCTGCAGTGATCCCTGATCCATGCTAGGTGTTACAGAGATGACTTGTCCAGGGTTAAGTACTGGCTTTCTCTTTTTCTTGTCACCTTTATGAGTCTTGGTTCACCCCAGTATTTAGGGCCATGTGTGAAAGAAAACTTCTGTAACCAAAAGTGAGAATGGCATTAATCAATGGGTGTAAACAGATACATTCAGAAGCCAATTTGATGAGCTCAACATATCCATTTAGCCAAGGAACAGTTGTAGTTTTCATCTTGGGCCTATGTCCTTCCAAGCTATAGGCTTCTGACCTGGTTTTCAGTACCAGCCATGAATTCCCTCCCACTGAGTGGGTCTCAGATCCAAACCGAGAGCAGTTGGATACCCCTGTAACTTA
>PVHP010018401.1:0-33209 GCA_004024765.1 Zapus hudsonius | reverse complement strand
CATTATGGGTTTATTTTTGGTATTATGGCTTAGTTGAAAGCTGCGGGGACTTAAGAGTTGAGCTGAACATATTGTGTTTATATCTTGAATGATTATTAGTTTGTGGGGGCCAGGGGCGGACTGTCATGGTTTGATCCAGGTGTCCCCCACAAACAAATGAATGTGTTCTGCTAGATCGATCCTCAGCTGATGGCAATTCAGGAATTAGAACCTCATTAGAGCTGTGTTGTTGGGGATGGGCTTATGGGGGTTATAAGCCAGCTTCCCCTTGCCAGTGTTTGGCACACCTTCCTGCCGCTGTTTGTAGTGCTGTGGCAGAGGTGATGTCCAGCCCTCTGCTCATGCTATCGTTTTCCCTGCCAGAATGGAGTCTCCCCTGGAGTCCGTAAGCCAAATAAACCCATTCCTCCACAAGCCGTTTTTGTTTGGGTTCTATCTGTGCAGCAACTAGAAAGCTGACCGCAACATTGCCCTCATAGAGCCTCTCTGCAAGGCCAATTAACTCACCGTCAGTGGGTGAAAAGATAAGACGTAGACACACAGTACCTTGCTCAAGATCACACACAAATGGCAGCATGAGGAAATGAATCCAGTAGGGCCACTCGGTGCCCCGCTGTGTTACACTCAAGAGATGGTAGCCCTAGGGCCACACAGCACACACCGCTCTGTCCTAATATGCAGATGTCCAAAGGCATACTTTCTCCCTCTCAGGTGACCATTGTGGAAAAGGCTGACAGCTCCGTTGTCCTGCCCAGCCCTGTCTCCATCAGCACCAAGAGTAAAATGACCTTCCTATTTGCCAACCTGAAAGATCGTGACTTCCTGGTTCAGAGGATCTCTGACTTCCTACAGAAAACACCATCCAAGCAGCCGGGTGGCATCATTGTGGGGAGGAAATCCAGCATTGGGGATTCAGCCGTGGAGGTAAGAGCCCCAAGTGCATCCATCAACTCCCCTTCCCTTGTGGTGCATGCTGTGGGCCTCCAGGTAGAGGGTGACTCATGGCATCTGATAGAGAGACCAGGGATACTGCTAAGAATCCTGCAATACACAGGACAGCCCCATTACAAAGATCAACTGAACCGGGTGCTATGGCATTCCTCAGAGGCAGGCGGACCACAAGTTCAAGGTCAGCTTTCTATCACTAACAAAATATCTCATAATCGCACAGATCACCTTGAGTTTCAGGTCATCCTGGGCTACAGTGAAACCCTGCCTCAAAACCAAATAACAACAACAAAATCTTATCAGCCTGTAAGGAAGAATGGTTGGGGGCAGAAAGGAAGGAAATGATGATACCAATTCATGGTTTGTCCAGACAGAGTTAAAATTAATACTACTGCTACTACTACTGATAATAATAGAATGTTTCAAAAAGAACGGTTTATCTTGGGTTAGAGATTTTGATGTTCCAGACCATGATCAGTTGTCCCGTTACTTGGGCCTGTAGTGAAGCAGTCAGTATATCATGGTGGGAACACACAGTGGAAGGCCTGTTCATCTCCTGGCAGCCAAAAAGCAAAGACTGGGAAAGGAAGGAGCCAGGGACCCCATGGTTCCTTCACAGCTCCTCCCTGATGGCCTAGCTTCCTCCCTCTGGCACCACAGGCTGCTGACCAAACCTCTAGCACATAGGTCTGCGGGAAGTTAACTTTTTTTTTTTTTTTTTTTTTTTTGGTTTTTCAAGGTAGGGTCTCACACTAGCCCAGGCTGACCTGGAATTCACTATGTAGCCTCAGGGTGGCCTTGAACTCATGGTGATCTTCCTACCTCTGCCTCCCGAGTGCTGGGACTGACTAAAGGCTGCGCCACCACACCCGGCTGGGAGTTAACTTTTGACATAGTAACATTGTAACATACAGTCAACCATCCATCTCCACGGGGTCTATTTCTGCAGATTCAACTAAACACAGATTCAAAATAGTTTATAATTGCATCTGTACTGAATCTATACAGGCTTTATTTCTTGACATTCCCTAAATGAGACGGTATTAGCACCTGCTTACATAACATACTGCATTCAGTATTACACAACAGTCCTAAGCTCAGTCAGTAAAGTGCCTCATAAGCATGAGGACCTAAGTTCAGTCCCCAGCACCAAATAAATGTCAGGTATGGTGATATGCACCTGTAATTCCAGTGCTGAGGAGACAGAGACAAGTGGAACCCTGAAGCTCACTGGCTAGCCAGTCTATCCTAATTGGTAAGCTCCAGACCAGTGATAGACCTTGTTTCAAAGGAAATGGATGACTTTCCTAAAAATATTACCCAGGTTGTTCTCTGGCCTATACACACACATGCAAAAAAAAAGTATATGAGAATATAAAATAAATGCAAATACAACTATTTATATAAAGGACTTGAACATACTCCAGTTGGTATCTGGGTAGGTAGAGTGCCCTGGAGTCACCACCAGTGGATATGCTGAAATGCACAGATTATAGTATACAGCTCAATTGCGGGGGTTTTTTAGTTTAGTTTTTTTTTTTTTTTTTTTTTTTTTTTTTTTTTTTTTTTGCATATTTTCATTCATTTGAAAGAGAGAGTGAGTATTCACACACCAGGACCATCTGCTACTGTAAACAAATTCCACATGCATGAGCCACTTTGTATCTGGCTTTACGTGGGTACTGGGGACTTGAACCCTGGCCGTCAGGCTTCAAAAGCAAACACCATTCACCAGCAAGCCATCTCTCTAGCCCCTCAATTAGATTTTCACAAAGTGAGCACAGTATAGTGTAGCAACAGAAACAAGATTGTGTGCTGATAGCAAGCGATCTAGCGGCAAGGAGAGAATGATACTGAGGAATGGACACTAGCTAGAAAAAGACCCCTCAGGTGGAAGGCAGTGGGGTCTACAAAGGAGGATCAGACCTGGAAAGCCTGGACCCAGGTACAGTTGGCTGTCAGTGGGGGAGGCCTGTGGAAGGCCCTGGGGTGGGAAGCCAGAAGTGAGGGTAGCAGGTGGCTTGTGAACTTTATGCTGAATAAACATGGAGATGGGCCACTTGGAGGAGGGAGAAAGCAGCACTGCTTGTCCACTTGAGACTAGCAAGCCTGAACATGAGGTGCCACCTGCCCGGAACTCAGAAGGCACCTGGGGCCCATGAACTTGGTATCATGTTTGCCATCTCATTGGGAACACTGGCTTGTCATGAAGGATCCATCTTTTGTTGTTGTTGTTGTTGTGAGATAGGGTCTCACGATAGCCCAGGAATTCACTGTGTAGTCTCAGGCTGGCCTCGAACTCACAGCAATCCTTCTACCTCTGCTGTGATTAAAAGCATGCGCCACCAAGCCCGGCAGGATCCATCCTTTGTCTCTCTCCTTTCCTGGAACTGGAATTTTTGACTCTCTAAATTAGGTTTGGCTTTATAATATACTAATTAGATTTCAGTTTGTTGGGTAGGACGAGAGCCTTGCCAGGTCAGCCTGGGCTAGAGTGAGACCCTACCTCATAAAAAGGAAGAGAGCCTTGGGCTCATGGTCTGCAGCACGTTTAACAGGACATATAAGTTCAGGAAGCGCTTGGCAACACCAGAGGTCTCTTCTCTCTTAGGCCCTAACTTTACTCAGGGAAAGCCCCAGCTGGCCAATTTAGGTTTCAGGGAAGACAAGTGTAGGTGATCAGCTACCCAGAGAGGAGATGCCTACTGGCTCCAACTGCAGCCTCCAGTTGGCCGAGTTGGGTTCTCCCTTCTGTGTGCATCTTTGTCCAACTCTGTGAGTTTGTGTGCACTCAGAGGCTAAGTTGTTGGGTGTTTCCCTTCTTTTTCTATTTTCTAGTCTGTCCCAGCTCCTCGGGAGCCATCGGAACCACCCACCAGCTCATCTTCTCCCCTCAACACACCCCCAAGTTTCAGTGCACAGGAGGTGCCAACTGCTTCCCAGGGCCTGCTCAAAGTCTTCCAGAGAAATTCTCCCATAGAAGATCTCGGCGCCAAAGGGGTAAGCCCTGAGCACTTGCTGGAGCTGATGATCCCTCCTCTGAGTATCTGGGCATGTGCCTCCATGGCCAGCACTGGTCCTCGCAGTTTTAAAGATGGGATGCACTGGAATGGAATAACGTGGACCAGGTAGTTTCTGGGGACAGAATCTCTGGTCCTTCAAAGAGAAGGAAGGGCCCACTGCTGCTGAGGAGCCTGGGATGGAGGTGCGCCCCAGCCCACCTGGCCTTTGCCTCCATCTTTACCTGCAATCCCTTTGAGATCTGAGCTTGCTGACAGTATTTTCCTGATATTTACATAGCATTCCTCTAGCCTTGCTCAGAGGAAGAGTTGAAAGGTGGTGCCACCTAGGTTTCAGACACACCAAGCCCACACTTCCTATTCTGTCAGGCCAAGGAGAAGATGAAGGAGGAGTCATGGAACATCCACTTCTTTGAGTACGGGCGTGGCATGTGCATGTACCGCACGGCCAAAACGCGGGAGCTGGTCCTAAAGGGCATCCCTGAGAGCCTCCGAGGAGAGCTTTGGCTCCTCTTCTCTGGTGAGTATGATCCCACTGTCCCCAGCCTGGCCTTGGTGTCTTGGCCCTCAAAGCTGAGCGGTAGTGTATGCTTACCATGCTCTATCCCAGCACCAAAAGAAAACCACTTCAGGTGAGCCCATCCGGTCCTGGGCCAGTCTCCTGAAGTCAGCCAGGCAGAGCAGAATTCTGGAATGGGGACTTCAGCCATGTGTGTGGACCCCAGCTCACAGCCATGTATCAGTAGGTGGCACCATCCTGCCTGTAATGGGCAAGAACACCTTGAAGCCTCCTTTTCTTGGAACAGACTCTGACAACATTCACACCTTTGGCTGCTTGGACCATTTCAGGGGATGGGCAAGGTGGCCATTTGAACTTCTTGGGTAGAGGAACACGTCTCATGCCTCATACCTCAACTGATCATGGCGTTTACTTCTCTCGGGAGCATTCATGTTTCCAGTCTACCCTGTTATTGCCCACCCCACCCCCCAAGCACGGGGAGCAAGAGAAAAAGGTACTGCCACTGTGTCTTTTAGGGGCTTGGAACGAGATGGTGACCCACCCTGGCTACTATGCTGAGCTAGTAGAGAAGTCTACAGGGAAGTACAGCCTAGCCACTGAGGAAATTGAGCGAGACCTCCACCGCTCCATGCCAGAGCACCCTGCCTTCCAGAACGAGCTTGGGATTGCTGCACTCCGGCGGGTGCTGACTGCCTATGCATTCCGCAACCCCACCATCGGCTACTGCCAGGTAAAAGGCTTAGCAGAGGGCAGGAGACAGCATCTCCTACCCCAGCCTCCCAGGAACAGGTTCCTATGGTCTGGGCTTGTATAGTGGCTTCACATGCCTAGCTCCCTAACCCCTAGGAAGAAACCTAACCTCAGAAAAAGATGCAATTTAACCAGGTATGGTAGGTGTGCCTATAACCCTAGCACTTGGGACACTGAGGTAGAAGGATTCTGAGGTTTCTCAAAGTCTGAGGCCAGCCTGGGATACAGAGTTCAACAAACAAAGGCCAGACGTAGTTATACATGGCTATAATCCGAACACTCAGAAGGTCAAGGTCATCATGAGTGATGAACTTCAACAGTGAGTTGGGAGCCAGCCTGGGTTATGTGAGACTCTGTCTCAGAACAAAACAAAAATGAATAAAAACAATTGCTCCCCCATGCCATATATCAAGTTTTCTTCTCAGTGCTTTTTATGTTGTTTTTTGTTTTGTTTTGTTTTTGCTTGTTTGTTTTTCGAGGTAGGGTCTCATTCTAGCCCAGGCTGACCTGGAATTCACTATATAGTCTCAGGGTGGCATAGAATTCACAGCAATCCTCCTACTTCTGCCTCCCGAGTGCTGGGAAAAAAGAACATGCCACCATGCCCAGCTCCTCTGTGCCTGTGATGAGACTGACCACATTTAAGCATTTAATGGGTATGAGAAAATAAAAATCATCATTTTTTATCCACTTCTTTTTAAAAATATTTTTATTTATTTAGTTGAGAGAAAAAAACAGAATGGATGTGCCAAGGTCTCTTGCCACTTCGAACAAATTCTAGATACATGTACTACATAGGAGCTGGGGAATTGAACCCAGACCAGCAGGCTTTATAAGCAAATGCCTTTAACTGTTGAGCCATCTCCTCAGCCCCTCCACTTAAAAAATGTTATTTATAAGCAGAAGGGGGGGGGGTGAGCATGCCAAGGGGGCCTCTTGCCACTTAAAACTAACTCCAGGGCTGGAGAGATGGCTCAGCAGTTAAAGTGCTTGCCTGTAAACCCTAATGACTTGAGTTCAGTTCCCCAGTACCCATGTAAAGCCAGATGCACAAAGAGGCACATGCATCTGGAGTTTGTTTGCAGGGACTATAGGCCCTGTTGTGCCCATTCTTTCAGTCTGTCTTTCTTCTCTCTCTGCTTGCAAATAAATAAATAAAAATAAAAACTAACTCCAGATGCATACACCACTTTGTGCATCTGGCTTTACGTGGGTACTGGGAATTAAACCCAGTCCCATTTTTATCCACTTCCAAGTGTCATACAGTTCAGTGGCGGCAAGTACATTTGCATTGTTGGGTAATACTACTGTCCATCCATAGAACTTTTTTTTTTTTTTTTTTTGGTTTTTCGAAGTAGGGTCTCGCTCTAGTCCAGGCTGACCTGGAATTCACTATGTAGTCTCAGGGCTGCCTTGAACTCACAACAATCCTCCTACCTCAGCCTCCCGAGTGCTGGGATTAAAGGCGTGCGCCACCACGCCCGGCCCATCCATAGAACTTTTTATCTTCCCAAACTGAGACTCCCATCAGCCCCTGGCAGCCACCATTCTCCCTTCTGTCTACAGATTTTCTTGCCTACCGCACATAAGTAGAACCATACAGTGTTTGTCCTTTTGTGTCCAGCTCTTCACTTAACCAATGTCCTCGAGATTGATCCTTGCTGTAGTATGCAGCAGAATTTCCTTTGTAAGACTGAATGGCATTCGACTGCAGCTGTCTACATATCACTTCTCTCTGTTCATCCGGTGATGGACATTTGGGTGCCTCCACCATTAACGACTGTGGACTTTGGTTTACAAATACCTGTTCAGGTCTCTGCTTTTAGATCTTTTGACTGTGTACCTAGAAGTCTGTGAGTGGCTGGATCGTGTTCCATGTTTGAGGTCTTCAGAAGCCTCCAGATCTCCACAGCAGCTGTGCCACTTCACACTCCTACCAGCAGCTCACATGGCTCCGGTTCCTCCACATCCTCTCTAACACTTGCTATGTTATTATCTTTACAGTCATGGTTGTGGCGGAGTATCTCATTGTAGTTTTGATTTGCACTTCTGACAGCTTTTGTCTTTAAATCTAGCCAGCTCAAATAGCTTTGTGTTGGCCTTTACTACTTTCTGTAACCAGTGTCCTGCGTGAAATGGTATCAGTTGGTAGACTTGAAATAATTTTTAGGGGATGAAGAGATAACTCAGCAGTTAAAAGTACTTGCTTGCAATGCCTGATGGCCCAGGTTCAATTCCCCAGTACCCACGTAAAGCCAGATGCACAAAGTATTACATGCATCTAGAGTTCATTTGCAGTGGCAAGAGGTCCTGGGATGCCCATATTATTGGTCTTTCTCTGCTTATAAATAAATAATTTTTTTAACAAAAATATTTTTTTTGTTTGTTTTTCTGAGGTAGAGTCTCACTCTAACCCAGACTGACCTGGAACTCACTCTATAGTTCCAGGCTCTTGAACTCGCAACAGTCATCCAACTTCTGCCTCTCAAGAGCACAAAAAAAAATTTTTGTTTTGTTTTTGTTTTTGAGGTAGGGACTCACTCTAGCCCAGGCTGACCTGGAATTCACTATGTTGTCTCAGGTTGCCTCAACTCACATGATCTTTCTACCTCTGCCTCCCAAGTGCTGCGATTAAAGGCATGTGCCGGGCTGGAGAGATGGCTCAGCGGTTAAGGCACTTGCTTCTTGTGCCTAAGGCCCCTGGTTCAATTCCCTAGGACCCACATAAACCAGACCCATAAGGTGGTGGCCCTGATGTGTGTGCGCGCGCGCTCTCTCTCTCTGTCTCTCTCTCTTTCTCTCTCTCTCTCTCTCTCTCTCTCTCTCTCTCTCTCTCTCTCTACTTGAAAATGAATAAATAAAATATTTAAAAAAAATAAATAAATAAAGGCATGTGCCATCACATCAGCACAAAAAGATTTTTTTTAAAATTTCATTTATTTATTTATTTGAGAGAAGAAGAAAAAGAGGCAGACAGAGAGAATGGGCACACTAGGGCCTCCAGCCACTGCAAATGAACTCCAGACATATGGGCCATCTTGTGCATCTGGCTTTACATGGGCACTGGGGAATCAAACTTGGGTCCTCTGCTTAGCAGGCAAACGCCTTAACCACTAAGCCATCTCTTCAGTTCCCCCCCCAAAAAATTTTTTAAATAACTTGCCAACTTTGAAGCTTCTTTGTGTTGCCACTGAGGTGGTATATTCCTCAGTTTTCCAGCCTCCCAGCAAGACCCTGACCACAAACCTCACACATCAGCATCACTTCTTCAACAGCAGACAACACTCCACACAAGTGTTATTTGCTAATAATGTCCACTGTTTCCCACTGCCTTCTGACCCAGTTTGAAGAAGCTGGGTGACTTTCTAATTGATTTTCTGAAATTTTGCTTCTTGGTAGATTTCCCAGGGCTATGCAGGGACAGAGTTCAATGCTGAATGCTAGACTCCAGATGGCTGTCAGACTGGCAGAGCCTGTGGAGAACCACTGGGCTCTGTGGCCAGAACAAACACACATTGGTCTCTGTCTGGCAGGCAATGAACATTGTGACCTCGGTGCTTCTGCTGTATGGCAGTGAGGAGGAGGCCTTCTGGCTCCTGGTGGCCCTCTGTGAGCGCATGCTGCCTGATTACTACAACACCAGAGTGGTGGGTAAGTGTCCTTGCCTGAGCCTGCATCTGCCCAGTGGTTCCCATCTATGACTGCCTTTCCTCTGCCAATATCCATGCTAAGCAGTTCTCACCTTATGGACTAGGAAACTGAGAAGCGATCACATTGCCAGAAATTAGAGAACCAAACACAGATACACTGCAACACCCAGAATCCAGGCTCCAACCCAGATTTAGATGGGTTCCCTAGATGTCTGTAATGAGAGGTAGAATATATCATGTCACTGGACTTCAAGAAGTTTACATTAAGGGCTGAGGTGGCTCCTTTAGTAAAGTACTTGCCTTGAGCATTAAGACCAAGGGCCCATGTAAAAAAAAATGCCAGGCATGGTGACAACACTTCCAATCCTAACACTGGGGAAAAGGTGACAGAGGATCGCTAGGGCTCATTGGCCAGCTACAATAGCCTAGTTGGTGAGCCCCAGGCCAAGTAGAAACCCTGTCTCAAGGGAGGTGGATGGATTCCCAAAGAAGACTCCTGAGATCTTCCTTTGGGCCACACAAACATTAAGAAAAAGTCCATCCCAGCAGGGTATGGTGGATTCCAGCACTTGGGAGGCAGAGGTAGAAGGATCATTGTGAGTTTGAGGCCAGCCTGGAATTACAGGCTGAGTTCCAGGTCTGCCTATGCTAGAATGAGACCCTACCTTGAAAAAACAGAAAAGAAAAAACAAGTCCACCTTAAGCCCAAATTCCCATCCATCTAACTGCACTTCTTTGTGATAGGAAATTTCAGACATCAAAACTAGAAAGTATAGCTATTTGTGTCAGTTGGCCAACTTCAACTCTTTTTTTTTTTTTTTTTTTTTTTTTGGTTTTTCGAGGTAGAGTCTCACTCTAGTCCAGACTGACCTGGAATTCACTCTAGTCTCAGGGTGGCCTTGAACTCATGGTGATCCTCCTACCTCTGCCTCCAAGTGCTGGGATTAAAGGTGTGCACCACCACACCTGGCTCCAACTTCAACTCTTATGAAATCACATCCAATAAAGTTTGTGTCATTAGGGGCAGGTATGTAATTCAGTTGGTAGAGTGCTTACATAGCCCAACAAAGTCTAGGAATTGGGTTCTATCCCCAACTTAAACTGTGTATGGTGATGCATGCCTTTAGTCCCAGCACTTGAGAGGTGGAGACAGAAGGATCAGAAGTTTAAAGTCATCCTCAGCTACCTAGCAAGTTCAAAGCACTACATGAGACCTTGTCTCAAAAAAAAAAAAAAAAGTGTACCATTAAAAAGAAGTAAACTTCTGGGCATGGTGGCACACACTTGAATTCCAACACTTGGGAGGCAGAGGTAGAAGGATCACTGTGAGTTTGAGGCCAGCCTGAGAATTCCAGGTCAGCCTGAGCTGGAGCAAAACCCTACCTCAAAAAATAATAATAATAATAATAATAAAGAAAATGGACTAGACTGGGGAGATGCTCAGTGGGTAAAGTGCTTGTGTGCAAGCCCGGGGACCTGAGTTCTGACCCAGCACACATGTAAAAACACTGAGTATGGGAGTTCATACTTGTAATCTGTGGGTCTGTGGCTTAGTGGGGGAGTTGCAGCGCACATCAACTCCCTGTTCGTCCACAGAGCTGGGAGAACAGAAGCTTGGAATAGCTGTGAGCGGATGAGAGAAGACTCTCAGGATATAGTCGCAGTGGGACAGATCGTTTATTATATAGATAAAAGTGGTTTATATAGAGGAAAAGGCAGAGGTAGAGGCATAGGCAGCAAGGGGATTGGTAGGGGCAGGATCTGTGGACATCTCATGAGTTGATTGGTAGGGGCCAGTACCCTTTGGATGCCTAATTTGCATAGATAAATTGAGGGGCTACGTGACTCTAGACATGTATATAGACATGTATAGAATGGTGATGTCAGCAGAGGAAATGTAACCTTATTGTTTAGGTTTGTTATTACAGCTGGACTGAGTTTAGGCCTTGAATTGCCTGCTTATCTCAGGGCACAGCTGTGGCCTGCCTGGGGGCTGGAGTGTCCAGGATTTACTGGAGATTATCGGGGTCCTCTGACTCGCCTTGACTTCCTTAACAGGAGACAGTCTGGGAAGCCTGCCAGTCTCAGCAAAACCCTATATCCTCCATGCCTTTTAGCAGGATACCACAGGAATCCTGCACTGGTGAATCAGAGACGAAATCCCTGGGGCTCACTGGTTAGCCAGTCTAGCCAAATTTGTGAGCTCTAAGTATAGTGAGAGATACCATCTCAAAGTATTGGGTGAGGAGTAATAGAAGAATACACCTGACGTCAACCTCTGGCTGCATGAACATGTGTGCACACATACACATAACGTGTATGCATGCACGTATACTACTATACTATTACACACAAAAAAGTCGACTTAAAAATGTATCTCACTGCATATATATTTAACTCTGATTCTAATATGTCTTTTCCTGCTGCTTGGTTTTTGGGATCCTTCAGGAGGTTACATACCCATAGACTTTGTCATTCTTCCCTAGATAGCATGGGGTGACTTCTGTTTGTCCAGTGGGTTATTTGAGTCATCTAGAAGTTACATGAAATGCATGAGAGCATTGTCAGAGGTTCTATGAATCTGAGCATTACAGGATTTTGTTGTCTTAGGGATCCTGGAGCCATCCTTGTGGATGCTGAGAGACCTATGTGTCCTTCCACACCGTGGTTTGGGAGTTGTAGGAAGAATGTTTACAAGAGTTCTTTTTCTGTCTTTCCACACATACACACACAGCCCGCTCGCTCTCCAGCCCTCAGTACAAGTAGAGCTGGCAGGGCTGGGGATGGACAGGGACCGGGTCGGCTCCCTGTAGCCCAGACCATGGAGCTCCGTATCACCTGCTCAAGGTCCTCAAGCTGGATTTATATATGGCCTCCTGTTCCCTCCTCAGGAGCCCTTGTGGACCAAGGCATCTTTGAAGAGCTCACAAGAGACATCCTGCCCCAGCTCTCAGAGAAGATGCAGGATCTCGGGGTGATCTCCAGCATTTCGCTCTCCTGGTTCCTGACCCTGTTCCTCAGCGTCATGCCCTTCGAGAGTGCTGTGGTCATTGTTGACTGCTTCTTCTACGAGGGCATCAAGGTGATCCTGCAGGTGGCCTTGGCTGTGCTGGATGCCAACATGGAGCAGCTGCTGGGCTGCAGTGACGAGGGCGAGGCCATGACGGTGCTGGGCAGGTGACCATGCTGGGACCTGGCGGTGGAGCCCAACTCCTCACCGGCCCTCAGTCAGCATCCAGTTCTGTACTCCCAAGTACTAGGCTATAGCTAGGGCTGATCTGAGGGCAGGAGAGAACTTTCCAGTAAAAACCCAGACAGTATTCAAAATGATAAAAAAAAAAAAAGTTGGGAGGAAACAGAAGAGGAAGGTGGGCCAGAGCATTCTGGGTTGTAGCCACTGCTCAGGTCGGATGCTTTGTGGAGAAGTAGCCCAGGCTGAGTCAAGTGGTGACACTCCTGTTGGTGGTGAAGAAACAGGCACATAGGGCCTCCAGCAGAGGCTGAGTACCTTGCTTCCATAAAGATGTCCTGGTGCTGGTGTCCTTCAGGCTCTGCAGCATGCTCCCTCTTCTCCGGAACAGCTGTCCTGCATGAGGCTTGTGGAACAGCTGAAGGACCTGCTAGGTACCAGCCATCACAAGCTTCATGCGCACCCTTTCTCCTAGTCCCCATTCCCATCCTTCCTAGATTCTCTCCAAGATCCAGACCCCTCTCTCCACCTCCACTGCCTCAGCAAACATATTCCCTCCTTCCCTCCCTGGGTCAGCACCTGCTTCGTCAGAGATTTCATGTACCAACCCCTCACCTCTCAGCACCCCACAGGACTCCGATCAGATCTGACCCTGCCCCTCTACTGGGTGTGGGGAAATCCCTACCATGGTTTGTCCTCTGTACAAAGGGCTCCTGAGTCCTCTAGCCACCTGGCTTTGAAACCCTTTGCAGCCTCACCCTGACCCATTCCCTGAGCTCTATATGGCCCTGACTTGTGGCCATGAAGGATAGCCTGAGTGGGACACTGCACTTACCTGATGAGCCAGCCTAAGGGCTGACAGGGAGCTTGCAGATCTGGCAGGGTTGTTACCTTTCTACTCTTGGCCCCTTGACTTCAAGACTTCCAGTTGTGACTGGTTTCATGCCTGTGTCCTGCATGGGAAGACCAAACCCTTCTCAGGAGCAGGGGCTAAGGACCATGGTCAGTGGTGGGGGTAAAACCAGACCTCCTCTCCTATCTGAATGTTGGGCTCATCTTGGAGAACCTGAGAGATTGAAGCCAGCCAAAGCAGAGCTATCATGAGCCTGTCCCTGAAGAAGCCATAGCATGCTTTCCCCATCTCAGCTTTCTCCATGGTGCTTCCTGACCAGGCCCCTGTGACCCACCAGAGAGGAAGCACACTGTTCCCTCAACTAGGTAGGGCCTGGGATCCACAGGCCCCTAAAAGACAGCCTGGCATCCTCAGAGGTAGTACATATGCTTCAGTGGGCAGCAAGGCCTTTTCTCCACTGCCTTGAAGGGAGCTCCCCAACTTGCCAGGTGCCTTCCTGGGCATACTGCCACCTTACTGGAGGATCCCCATTCTCAGCACTTAGCTCAGCAGGTGGGGTATTCCTGTGTGCAGCCTGCACTTCTGCCCTTCAATCTTACAGATACCTGGACAATGTAGTCAACAAGCAGAGCATTTCTCCTCCTATTCCACACTTGCATGCCCTGCTCACCAGTGGAGATGACCCTCCTGCAGAGGTGGACATCTTTGACCTCCTGAAAGTGTCCTACGAGGTCAGCTCCTAGTGGGGTTGGCTTGGCCAGGCTGTTCCCTCTGGTGGTTGGTTTGGGGGGGTTTCAGGCAAACTTGGAAGGAACTGGGCCCTGGGCCCTTGGTCTCACCAACTCACCTTCACCTGTAGAAGTTCAGCAGCCTGAGGGCAGATGACATTGAGCAGATGCGGTTTAAGCAGAGACTGAAGGTGATCCAGGCCTTGGAGGACACAGCCAAGAGGAGTGTGGTATGATCACTGGCGGGGCAGGGGAGAGGGCAACCCCAGGCAGTGCAGGGCTGCAGAGCTAGCCAAGGTGGGCTGCTCCTACCAGTGCCTCTCCAGCCCTCTCCTTGGATGGGGTGCAGAGCCCCATTTGGACCCTGTCCTTGGCACTGCCTTGGTTCATGCATGATGGCAGGATGCTGTGTGGGCCTGGAATCCCACAGTGTAGGTTTAAGCTTGATAGGGACGGACAGGGCCCTGCACACTGTTTCCTGCTCCTGGTGGTGCAGCCAGGTGCATGTCTTTCACTTACACCCTGAAGGCCAAGCACCTTCTGGGCCAAGTCCTGCCAACCTAGCTTTGCCATAGGTTCTTTGCCACTGCCCTGGGTAGTGATGCCCAGCTGCTTTGTCCACTCCACACTGCATGCCTCTGCAGGGACTGGGCCATCCCTGCCACCCATGCTCTGTTTAAACCATAGAGGCAGACACTGCTTACTTCAGGCCAGCAGGACATGCAGGGTACTGGTCAAAAACAGTGGTCACTGACCAGCCCTGCTCTCTGAAGTAAACAGACTACCTGGCCAATTCTAGGACCCCTTCCAAAGAGCCCTTCCAGATGACTGGAGCTAAAAGGCCATTGTCACCCTGTGTCTCAGCTGGACCTTTAGGCAGCAATGAGCCCTGCCCCCATGTGCCCACCCAGGCAGAGGCTCAGGGACTGGGAACTGACTGGCAGGTGGTGATGGATGGTGAGCATGTGGACCCTCCCACACATGCCTGATCTCTGGGGACCTAGATAGAACTCACTCTGTAACACTAGGCTGGCCTCGAACTCCTAGCAATCCTCCTGCCTCAGTCTCCTGAGTGCTGGGACTGCCCCAGAGCTTTGCTTGCACTGTAGCAGTACAGCCACTTTCTCTTTCCTTCTAGGTTCGAGCCATACCAGGGGACATTGGTTTCTCAATTGAAGAGCTGGAGGACCTTTACATGGTGTTTAAGGTGACAGCCACGTACAGGACCAGGACCGGTGTCTCTTAAAATGCACCCAGAGTGCAGTGGCTCCATGCAAAGAGAAAGCAATTTAAAAGCATCCTCAGTTGCAGTTCCTGTGAACCGAATGTGGTAGAATTTAATCCTTCTTGGCATTTAGACAGAACTTTTTTGTTGTTGTTTTGAGGTAGCATCTCACTCTAGCCCAGGCTGACCTGAAACTCACCCTGTAGTCCCAGACTGGCTGAAAACTCCTAACTCTGCCTCCCAAATGCTGGGATTAAAGGAGTATGCCACCACACCCACCCTTTTATTTTTTTTTTTAATTTCAGAGTGTGTATGTATAGGTGTGCCAGGGCCTCTTGCCACTGCAAACAAACTCCAGACACGTGTGCCACTTTATGCATCTGACTTTACATGGGTACTGGGGAACCTGGACCAGCAGACTTTGCAAGCAAGCTCTTTAACCACTGAGCAATTTTTCCAGGCCAAGACTGAACCCTCTGAAATGTCAGATATACATTTAAGTCGTCCTACATAGAAGAGGGAATGCATCAGCTTGTTTAACTGAAAGTTAATACAGCTTCAGACATGGCTAGATCCAGGTGCTCACAAGTTCTGTGAAGCCTCTCCACTTCTACTGTCTGTACTGCTCTTCCTGCAGAGTAGCAGGGCTGTCATGAGCAGCTCCAGGGCCATTCTCAGTAATCCCAGTGGAAAAAGGATTTTTCTTTGTTTCCCCAATATTTAATTTATTTGAGAGACAAAGAGGCAGATACAGAGGAAGTGAAAATGGGCGCACCAGGGCCTTATGTCACTGCAAACAAACTCTAGACACATGTGCTACTTTGTGCGTCTGGCTTTACATGGGTGCTGGGTAATTGAACCTGGGCCATTAGGCTTTGCAAGTAAGTACCTAAACAGCTATTTCCCCAGCCTAGAAAAAGAATTTTCTTTCAAAAAAAAAAAAAAATCGAGCCAGGTGTGGTGGCTCACGCCTTTAATCCCAGCACCTGAGTTCAAGGCCATCCTGAGACTACAGAGTGAACCAAAGGAAAAAAAAAATTTGAGGTGGGGGTTTGAGGTCTTGTTGTAGCCCAGGCTGACCTAATTCACCATATAGGTTCAGGATGGCTTCGAACTCACTTTGATCCTCCTATCTCTGCTTCCTGAGTGCTGGGATTAAAGGTATGAACCACCACACCCGGATACCAAACTGCTTTTTTTTTTTTTTTTTTTTTTTTTGCAAGCAGAGACAGGGTGAGTATAGGCACACCAGGGTCTCCAGCCACTGCAAACTCTAGATGCATGTGCCACCTTGTGCATCTGGCTTATGTGGGTACTGGGGAGGCAAGAGCCTTAACCGTTGAGCCATCTCTCCGGCCCAAAAACTGTTTTTAACAAAACGCCCAGGGTTGATTGTTGAAGGGACTCAAATTAGTTGATGTGGCTACAGGATGGTGTTGGCTACTGAGCCATCAATGAGGGGAGATCACCCTTAGAGTGGTCAGGAGAGGTCCTCCACACACATCTCAGGTGCCCGAGGACACAAGGACGGCAGCATCCATACTGCCTTCTGGTTTGTTGGATTTTATTTCTTGGCGTTTTTGTTGTTCTTGTTGTTGATTTTTGTTTGGTTTTGGGCTGGGATTTCTCTATGTTGCCCAGACTGGCCTCAAAATGGACTCCTGAGTCACGTGATCCTCCAGCCTTCCTGAGTGTGGAACTGCAGGTTTGTGCCACCACGCTCTTGCTGCCAGCTCTCGTGGGCCTCTGTCTGTGGTTCAGTTTGTAAGGTGGCCCCCACTCGCTCACTTGAGTTTCAGAACAGTGGGCCTGGGGCTGTGCTCGGTCTCCGATCCTTTGTCATGTACCAGGTTGAGAGGCGCTGTGACAGCTCTAGTGTGTGGCCCACCCTCACCACCCTAGGACTGTGCAGATGCGGATAGAGGAGGGTGAACACCCTGGCTAGCTTAGCCATCCTGACAGCCAGGGCCTGAGAGGCCAGCTCACCAGACTGTCCCCCACAGGCCAAGCACCTAGCAAGTCAGTACTGGGGTGGTCGCCGCACAGCAGCCATCCACCGGGACCCCAGCCTGCCCTACCTGGAGCAGTACCGGATTGATGCAAGCCAATTTCAGGAGCTCTTTGCCAGCCTGACACCCTGGTCCTGTGGCTCCCACACACCTGTGCTGGCTAGCCGCATGTTCAGGCTTCTGGACCAAAACAAGGACTCGCTGATCAACTTCAAGGAGTTTGTGACAGGCATGAGTGAGTGTCTCACAGTCTGCTGGAACCAGATGCACTCCCCACCACCTATATTTCTAAATGCTGGCCATCGGGTCTGTCCCTGCTGCAGCCAGCAGAGGGTAGTCTTGAGCCTTTGGCCCTTGATAGAGCACAGGAGTTTCTCTGCTGGAGACAAGGTGAACTCCACTGGAAGCCCTGCCTACCCTGTTGTCTCTCTCCCTCAGCCTGGGTCTTTTGGCCCCAGAGGAAGGTGAAGTAGTTAAAAAGGCTCCTGGAAAAGCAGGAACCCCAAGGCTTATCCCAGCAGCCCTAGGGACCTGGCAAGGAAGGAGTGAGGCCTACTCAGGCTGTGAAGCCTCCACTGAAGCCCACAGGAACAGGAGTGGGGACATGGCCTGCCACATGGCTTTTGAGCCCTCTTGCCAATCAGTACCCCTCATTCCTTGCTGTGCTCCACAGGTGGGCTGTACCATGGGGACCTCACGGAGAAGCTCAAGGCACTCTACAAGCTGCACCTGCCCCCAGGTGAGAGTCCAGAAGTGGGGAGGGCCTAGACTGAGGCTCAGCCATGATGGAAAAAGGGTGTAGAGGAAGATGCAATTCATGCCTGAAGTCTTTGAGAACAGGGCTCTGCCCATTGAGCAGGGCAACATGACCCAGAAAGGATTATGGGGCAGGGGAATGAGTGGAGATGTCTGGGTAAGACTGAGACCCTGAACTCACCAGTTGGTTGTTAGGTTTCTCAAGGTCTCCTGGGGCTGCCTGGAGATCCTGTCACATGACTACGAAGGGAGTGAACCAGCCTCAGTGGTGCTGAAGCCATCGTGGGGGAGGAACATTCCCGTGGGCTGCTGGTCTGAGCCAAGGGAAAACTCTCACAAACTCTGACCCTCCTCCCCCAGCCTCCTGAGTGCCAGGATTAAAGGTGTGCACCACTGCACCAGGCTGCGTATACTACATTTTCAATCATTGGTGCCTGGACTCAGCCCGAGAACATGAGTTTAGCATAAGGGATAAGCCAGCACACCTGTAATCTCGGCGCTCAGGAGACTGAGGCAGAAGAATTGAGAGTCTCAGGCCAGTTTGGGCCTCAAAAAGTAACCAGAAACAGTAATGGCCAGATGTAATCAGCTCCATTGAAACTATTAGTGGTCCTACAAGTGGAGGTGCTACAGCCGGCTGAGACATGAGAGGTTCATTTAGACTACTCATCATATTATTGCCTGGTGGGTGTGGGTGCACACGCCTTTAATCCCAGCACTTGGGAACCAGAGGTTTGAGGATTGCCTTGAGTTCAAGGTCAGCCTGGGCTAGAGCAGGACCCTACCTTGGAATGGGAAGGGCAAAAAAAAAATTACGTTATTTTCTACCCTTTTCTCTTGGATCACAGCTCTAAATCCAGAGGAAGCCGAGTCAGCCCTAGAGGCTACCAGCTATTTCACAGTGGACACCTCAGAAGGTGAGCGACTGTGCATACAATGCAACTAGCAATGACCCTGAGGCTCCCAGTCTCTCTGGGCTCAGGAACATGCCACCCAGGAGTGCTTCCTGGGAGGGCCCAGAGTCACTTCTTGGATGGAGTTGCTCCTGTAGATGTTCTCAACTGCTGTGCCTCTCACATCTCTCTCTCCCTGGACCTGAGCTTCTTCCTCTGTGCCTCTCTGCTCTCCCCCCCCAGAACCTCCTCTGGCCTCAAATCTGGATTTTTTTCCTGCCATGGGAGGCTCAAGATCAGTCCCTGGAGGGCAGGGTGACCCTCCCTTCACTTCTGGGCTTTCCCTTCCCTTTATTCAGAAGCCTGGAGGCTCTGTGTCTCAGGGATCTCCTGGGACTTCATCCAGTGGGGATAAGTCCTGAGAAGAATTTAGACCCAAGCTGCTTCCTATGAAAAAGAGGGATGGCTTTATATCTGTTTTGGATGGTTAGTGATGAGGGAACACACTATGTTGCACATGAAGCAGACCTGGGGCCTAACCTCTGCAGCCACATGCAAAAAGTGCCATTTTATTACAAAAAAAAGAAAATTATATATATATATATACATATATATATATATGTGTGTGTGTATATAAATATACATATATATGTGTATATATATATATGTGAGTATATCCCAGAACACTGCAAACAAACTCCAGATGCATGTGCCACTGTCTGTATCTGTCTTCATGTAAGTACTGGAGAATCAACCCATGTTATTGGCTTTATAAGCAAGGGCCTTTAACCTCTGAGCCATCTCTCCAATCCCAAAGGTCATCTTTATTATAGAAAAGGAATGCAGAATGCTGTCATTGCAACGGAGACAGACAGAGCATGGGCAAGTACATTAGATGTAGCTTCATGTTCCACAGTATTTTTTCATTACAGAAAATTACTTTGAATACCTGTTAGAACGCACTCCTGTGCCATATTTAAAGCTCACTGGCAGCATTTGACCAGGGTGAGGGGCCATTCTGAGCCCTGAGAGTTGTCAGTTGAGCTGGTTATGTAAGGACTGAGGGTGTGGCTCAGTGGTTGAGTACTGGCCTAGTATATCTAAGATCCTGGGGTCAATCTTCAGCATTGAAGAAAAATGAGTGTTTTAGTACACATCTCTAATTCCAGCACTCAGGAGGCTTAATGAGGAGAAATCTAAGCTTAAGGCCAGACTAGGTACAAAGTGAGATCCTATCTTAAACAAAAATAAGGGCTGCGGATGTAGCTCAGTAGTAGAGCCTAACATACAAATCCCAGGTTCAAACTCTAGTAAAATCAATAGATAAATAACTGACTCGTTTTCTTTTAAAATGAAAAGATCCATTTTGGGTGATAATAAAGTAATGTCAATTTAAAAAATAACTATTAATCACCCTTGATTTCTCATGGAGATTGAAACACGCCAACAAAACGACCTCGGGGCTGGGGATGTAGCTCAGTTGGTAGAGTGCTTGCCCAGCGTGCACTAGCATCCTAGCCTTACACAGATGGGAACAGGCTCACCCCTGTGACTGCAGCACTCGGGGTACAGGAGGAGGCTTAGAAGCTCAAGGAAATCCTGTGCTACCATGAGTTTGAGGCCAACCTAAACTAAGGAGACCAGATCTCAACAAAAGTGGGGAGAATAAGAAAATTGCTCCGCAGCTAAAGAGGCTTGCTTGCAAAGCCTGCTGGCCTGGAGCACAGCTCCCAAAAAGTAACAGAGCATCTGTGTTCATGTCTAGCAGCAGCAGCAACAGGCCCTTGTGTGTCCACACACATGCCCACAAATAAGTAAAGAAAAGAAATGACCCCAAAGAGAAAATGTAATGTGTACCAAGTACCTATAGCAGCCCTGTTGACAGTGTTTAAGACTCACTTGAATATTTCAAGGATACAGGCGATGGCTGGAGAGAGGGTTCAGTGGTCAAAGGTGCTGGCTTACAAAGTCTGATGATGGCCTGGGTTCAGTTCTCTAGCAGCCATATGGAGCCAGAAGCACAAAGCAGCACATGGATCTGCAGCTTCTTTGCAGTGGCAGGAGACACTCGGGTGCCCATTCTCTTTCTCTCCCTCTCTCTGTCAAATAAATGAATAAATAATTTTTAAAAGACTAGCGCTAAAGAGGCCAAAGCAAGCCAAGGATCCCGCAAGCTTGTTCTACTCCTAGGAGAGGCTTCGAAGTTCACAGACCTGTCCTCAGCCCCAGGCAGCAGGGTCTCCATTCACAGAGAGATGCCTGTGCTGTGAGGCCTGTTTGTTGACACTAAGAGGCCTCTTCTGAGGTCCCCCTACTACCACACTCCCTTAGAGGATGGTCAGCCTGCTTCTCCTCAAATTCATGTTCATACATAAGTGACACAGTGTAATGCCAGCAAATAAGCCCAGGATACCTGTACAAAAAGAAATTCTCATTGGTTTGAGTCACAGGGAGAACTGGTCATTAGACTCACTCCCCTGAGTTTGACTTGTTTTCAGCAGAAACTATCGAATTCATTAGTTCTCATCATTAGTCACTTTAAAACAGTGTGGTGGGCTGGAAAGACAGCTCAGTCAGTAAAGTGCTTGCTATAGAAGCAAGAGGACCTGAGTTTAATCTCTAGAGCCTATGTTGAAGAAGCCAGGTGAAATGGTACATGATTCTAACCCCAGTACTGGGGTATGGAGATAGGCAGATCCCTAAGGCTCACTGGCCAGCCAGTCTAGCCTAATCGGTAAGCTCCAAGCTACCAGTGAGCAAATCTGTCTCAAAAAAAGGGGGGGGGGCAGTGTCTGAGAAATTACATCTGATATCAACACAAAGTTATCCTTTGACCTCCACATGTGCAAATACACATAAAAAATTTAATCAGTATGATGAGACTTTTATTTTCCCCCTGAGATAGGGTCTCACTCTAGCCAGACTGACCTGGAACTCACTCTGTAGTCCCAGGCTGGCCTCAAACTCATAGCGATCCTCCTGCCTCTGCCTCTGCCTCTGCCTCCTGAGTACTGGGATTAAAGGTGTGTGCCACCACACCTGGCTGAGACTTGTATTCTTTTTTTTTTTTTACATTTTATCTGTGTGTGTGTGTGTGTGCTCATGCTCTTGCAACTACAAATGAATGCCAGATGTTTGAGCTCCTTTTTACATCTGGCTTTATGTGGGTGGGTACTAGGGAATCAAACCCAGGCTGGCAGGCTTTGCAAGCAAGCACCTTTAACCACTGAGCCATCTCTCCAGCCCCAGGCTTGTATTCTTTTGAACAAGAAAGCTTGTTAATTATGTGTAGGTGTGTGGTGCTGGGGATGGAACCTGGGCCTGGGCCATGCTAAACTGAACTACTTCCCCAGCAATCCAGTTTTCTATAATGTAACCAAGCACACAAGTGGCCAGGCTCTCCCTTGCTATAGGGGAGGGGCCAGGGCCAGCCAATCAGCGTGGGGCTGATTCTGCAGAACCTCAGTGGTTTGTAGTCAAAACCACTTCTTCCATTTTCACTTTGTTTTCAGGTTGTCCAGAAGCGCTACCACAGGAGCACCAAGAAGGAAAGAGAAGTGAGGATGTCCAAGAAAACAGAGGAGGTACATTTCATTCTCTATTGGTGCTGGAACTGCACGGGTCAGTGGGGTCTGGGCACCCCTTGTTTATGCATCCCTCCCACTCACCTTGGAGGAGCCCCCAGCCTCAGGCGATGGCAAACATGTGCCCTGATAAAGGGGCCAAAGCCTCAAATGAACAGCTACCAGGGGTCCCACATGGTATGCAGTCAGACCCCTTCCTTTCTCTGGCCTCCTTGAGGAAGACAAATTTGGTCTCATCTTCATCAGCCTAGCCCAGCCTGCCTCAGCTAACTTACAGGAGACCTCTGGGAGTTCTGGGATGTTTTACCACTGACTGCCTCCCAAATACCAGAATGTTCTGTAATAAGTCCTAGGTGATCTCATGTCAGAGAGCATCCAGCCCTGCTGTAGCTCATAACCCACTTTCTCTCATGTGACAGATGGGTATTAATCTCTCTTTCTCCAAACTGACAGAGGAGAAGGGGACCAGCCCTCCTGACTACCGACACTACCTTCAAATGTGGGCCAATGAGAAGGAGACTCAGGAGACAATTAAGGATCTTCCGAAGATGAACCAGGTTGGGTCGATCAGAGCCTGCAACATGTACTTTTTGGAGAATTCTGTCCATGTCTGGAGCTAACATTGCAGCCTCATGCCACCCACACTCCAGCAATCTTTTTTGGGTGGGAATTCTCTTCCCTCCCTCTAATGTCTATTATACCTGGATTATCATTAGTGATGATTCTGAAAAGGCACAAGACAGGGTGGTGGTTCCATGGTAACTATTCTCGTAGGTTGACTCAATACTCATACTCGTAAGCCAGAGAAGTGCCAGGGATGGTCAGCCTTCAGTAGCCAGAAACTCCCACACTTCCTTTGACAAGAAACCTCGACAGCACTGCACCTCCTCCAAGGCCCAGGCATCTCATAGTGGGTTGGTTCTCCATGTGCTAGTCTCTCAAGTCAGGAGCTTGGTGCCATGCTAAGAGTATCACAGCCAAACAGTGACAAACTCTGCAAAGACCTGACTAAAGGCATTTCTTGAGTTACAGCCAGACCATAGGCCAGGACATACCCCAACCCCCCTCCAGTCCCTCTTCAGCAGTACTTACCATGTCATCAGCCTCAGAGCCTCAGTGAAAGAGTCCAGGTGGCTTGTGCTAATTACAAGAAGCTGAGGGCCATGGAGATGGCTTAGTCGGTACATCACTTGTTGACCAAGCATGAGAACCTGCATTTGAATCACCAGCACCTACATAAATACTGGGCATGGGAAGGAATGCTTTCTTTAACCCCAAAGGTTGGGATGGTGATGGGATCTCCAGGGCAAGCTGGCTGGCTAGACTAGCTGAATTGGTGAACTCTGGGCTCAGTGAGAGACCCTGTTTCAATAAATAAGGTGGTGAGCAATTGAGGAAGATACCAAACATCAACCTCTGGCCTCCAAACACACGTACCATAGACACACTTACACCCACACACAAAGGCCGAAAGGTAGGTCTCTCTGCTAACAGAGTGCATGTGGGAAACAGTCCAAGTCAGAAACAGACCTTTACTTCTTGAAAAGCAATGGTCACGTCATTTTCCTCTCTGAACCCCAGTGTCCTAACCTTTGAAACTGGAACACCAGTTTGTGTAGTCAGAATCCCTGAGCACCATTTAGATTAGCCTGTATATTCAGTCTTATAATCCAAGAGCTTAGCAACCCATCTGTAACCACCTCCCTGTTTTCGCTCTGGTTTCTCCCGAAGGAGCAATTCATCGAGCTATGCAAGACACTTTATAACATGTTCAGTGAAGACCCCATGGAGCAGGACTTGTACCATGCTATTGCCACAGTGGCCAGCCTCCTCCTCCGCATCGGTGAGGTGGGCAAGAAGTTTTCAGCTCGTACAGGCAAGAAGCCCAAAGATGGTACCCACAGTGGAAAGCACAACAGTACCACTAAGGAGGATGAGCCACCAGCACCCAAGCCCCATCAGAACCCAACACAGGAGCTTCAACCTCTGGCTGCAGGGGACCCCCAGGCCAAAGTCAGTGGTGACACTCACCTTGGAAAAGCACCTCAGGAGAGTTGTCTGGCAGTGGAAGAGGGCAGTGGTGAGGGGCAGGGCTCTTCCTCCCTGCTTTTGTCTGATGATGACATGTCCATGTCCTCCTACTCAGTGGTCAGTACAGGCTCCCTGCAGTGTGAGGACCTCACAGATGACACGGTGCTGGTGAGTGGGGAAGCCGGCAGCCCCATGGCCACTTCACGTGGTGGGGGCACTGTGGACACCGACTGGTGCATCTCCTTTGAGCAGATCCTGGCCTCCATCCTGACCGAGTCTGTGCTGGTGAACTTCTTTGAGAAAAGGGTAGACATTGGTCTCAAGATCAAGGACCAAAAGAAAGTAGAGAGACAGTTCAGCACCTCCAGCGACCATGAGCCACCTGGGGTCTCAGGCTGAGCTAGAAAGCAGGCACTGACCTGTGGGCTCTGCCTTCCCTTCCTCAAGACACACCCTCCCATTCTCCCTCAAGAAGGGGGTCAGAAACAAGGCTGAAGCCGACCCAGTTGCCTTAGGAGAATTTCCTGGGCCAGGCCTCCATGTTCTTTCTGCCTGCTTGCAACTGGCCTGGAGACCCCACCCTGAAGCTGGCTGCTCCCACTAGCAGTAGAGGCTCTCAGATCTAGCTAGCCTTGCCTGCCTCCTGCCCCTGCACCCTGTGCCATCCTGGGGGGGGGGGGCACAGTCTGGTCTCCATATATGGAAAGATCTACAGTTGGGTGTCCTAGCTACTAACTGCTGCTGCCACTTGGTAACAAGGTAATGTGCTTGGGCTCCAGGTGACAGAAACTTCCAGGCACCCACTTGGAGCTCTGGTGCCTAAGCCTCAGGACTGAAATACTCAGGTGGAAAAGCATCTTTTCACTGGGGCAGGTGCCTTGCACTGGCAGCCTAATTCCTTGCCATTAACTTTGAAAGCACATCCCTCAGGTCCTGATCAATTTCCTTGTCTTCATTTCAGTTGGCTAAAAATCACACTGTGCTCAATGCCTTAAATAAACCCATGAATGAAATAAAAAGCACACTGTGTATAGTGCCTTAATGTGACCCTCAACCACAATCTAGACCACCTGGCTTCTTCCCAGGCTGCACTGTGGAGGTGCAGAAGTAGGGAAGTCGCAAGGCCTTCAGGAGCTAAGGGGATAGAAGGGAAACCCCAAGCTCTGCAGGTCCCAGTGCTGGGGGAGCTTGGGGTATAGACGTGTCTTCAGCACTCTGCTGTACCAAGTTGTTGGCCCTTGAGTTCAAGAAGTGGACTATGGCACCACAGGGGGGACTGAGCCCTGAGAACCCCTCACTGTGTAGCAGGGGCAGAAGCTGATCATTCGTGCCTAGAATTTATCCCACACACTCAGAGCTTTCTTGCTTCTACTGAAAAATGGACCCGTGGCTGGGTTTTGTTCTTGTTGTTTGCTGGTTTTGGTTTATTTGTTGTTGTCTGTTTTTCGAGGTAGGGTCTCCCACTAACCCAGGCTCGCCTGGAATTCACTATGTAGTTTCAGGGTGGTCTGGAAACTGACAGTAATCCTCCTACTTCTGCCTCCCGAGTGCACCACCACGCTTGGCCTTGTTTTTTGTTTTTATGTGATAGCTTAATGGTGGCACATACAGGCATGCTCCACACTCAGGAAGCTAAGGCAGGAGGATTACCTCAAGTTGAGGCAAGCCGAGGCTACATAGTGAGATCTGTCTCAAATAAATTAAGTGGTGAGATACCGTTTGCTTGTTTTATGTATTGGTCATTGATTTCTAGTAAATTCACAGTTGTGCAACCATCTCCACAATGCAATTCTGGATCTATCACCCCAGAAAGATCTCTTAAGTCCATTTGCAGTGGACTCCTATTCCTACTCCAAACACCAGGCAATCATAAGCTATCCATAAATTTTATAACTTTTTTTAATTATGTAATTATTTACTTGCAAGCAGACAGAGAATGGGTGTGCCAGGGCCTCCAGCCTGGCAAACAGACTCCATATGCATGCACCACTTTGTATACCTAGTTTTCTGTGGGTACTTGGGAAATGACGAGCACATTAACTACAGAGCCATCTCCCCAGCCCAATTTTTATTTATTTATTTGCAAACACAGAGTCATAGAATGGATGTGCCAGGACCTCTAGCCACTGCAACCAAACTCCAGGTGCTTGCACCACTTTGTGCATCTGGCTTTACATGGGTACTGGGGAACTGAACTCAGGTTGTTAGATTTTGCAGGCAAGCACCTTAACCATTTAGCCATCTCTCCAGCTCAATTCTACAACTTTTCAAATGTATGGGGGAGCTGGGGTTACCAGCAAGTTGGGATTCCCAGCTAATTCTAGTGTACCTTAAAACTCAAGTATACCCAGATTCTTGTTCTATAAAATTAAAATTATAGACCACCAGAGGATAAAGTATAGTAGGAAACTTTATTTAAAAAGAAAGAAGTTAGAGATCTCCAGTCACTAGTGAGGAGAGAGCAGGTGGAGAGGTTTTAGCCACATATCTATAAATTCTATGCTGGCCAGCCCAACAAGGGAAGGAGAAGATATGAGAGGGCTCCCATCATGAGAAAAAAAGGTTCACGTGGGAAAGAACCTCTCGGGCTGTGGTATTCAGATGTCTCTCTGCTGGGCAGCCATGAGGAAAAGGAGAACAAACTTCCTGTCCCTGGTGACTAGATCCTTGGGCTAGGTAAGCCAGAGAGACACTGGCTGGTTGGTTTATCTTTGACCTATCAGTTTCAGGATTAGGTTTGAACTCTAGTTAGAGACACCTCCCACTCAAAAGGAGGGGTCAGGTACATGGAGCCTGCCTGAAAGTCCAAGTCCAAGGACACTCCTGGTTACCTTTGGGTCCCAGTCACTCTAACCTGTCACAGTCTCCCCTCTGAATAAGTAACCCTAACTGCTGTTAGGGTATTAGGGTGCGGAATCATTCATGGAAAAAAAGTCACCAAAAAGGAAAAGAAACTGATAGATACTTCTAAGAAAAATCAAACAAGAAGACCCATGATGGAGTAATTTTCCTCTTCCTCTGATCCTGTAGGAGGCAGGGCAGGGGTTAAGGAGGAGCATGGCAACATTGTGTGAGGTGCTGAGGATCTCCTAAACTCCCACATGTCCCTCCCTCTTGAGGACACCCCAGCTGGTGTTGGAGAAAAAGGACCATGAGTATTTGATCTTTGTCTACTTCCTGGTGGGTGGGACATGGAGTTGTGGCAATCAGGGTATCTCTCAGAGAGGGGGTTCCCTGTCCTATCCCAAGATGGCTCAGTGGTTAAAGGCACTTGCTTAGCTCCTATCTCTAGTAACTATGTAAAGCCAGGTATAAAAAGTGGCGCCTGCATCTGGAGTTTGAGAACAGCAGCCAAGAGGCCCTGGTGTGCACATTCTCTCTCTCCCCCTCCCTCCCTCCTTGCAAATAAATATTTTTTAAAAACCTGTTCATGGCCACAATGCAATTAAGTAATGCTATACAAAAGAATTTCACATAAGTCAGGCATGGCACATGCCAGTAATGCAGACTTAGGAAGTAGAGGCAGGAGGGTTAGGAATTCAAGGTCATCCTTAGCTACATATGGAGGCTGAGGCCAACCTGGGCTACATGAGACCTTGTCTCTAAAAAATAGGTGTCTAGAATGTCTACATTCTGATTAAAGAATGTACAAAAATGTACTTTCCACCTTTTGTGGGAGGGGGGTTGGGAGGATTGAGGTGATGGTGCTATGGAGCTGAGGTTACCTGCCTCCTTAGTGCTGGACACTCACTACAGCACACCTGGGGTACCTTCCATCTAGTAATCATCCAATCTGGGATCATAAGCAAAATGACTAACGGCCAGAACAGTAACATTATATATACTATGAATTAAACAAAGTTTCAACATATTTTTATTCTGCAAGTAAACATGAATAATTTGTCTTGTTTGTGGTGCTGGAGACAGAACCCAAGTCAGGCATGTGGGTGTGGAAGGAGTGCTGGGGTGGGGGCGGGGGAGAGGGGGTTAGAGGGTGTAGGAGAGTGGTGTGGAGGGGGCTCATCTGCTGGATCAAAGGAGATTAGGTTCTTCCTGTGCCTTAACAGGCGTCACCAGAGTGTTTTCTTTAATAGAAACAAGGAAGTAAGGTTACGAAATGTTCCTAATTTCAGTTGTGGAAATTGGGCATCATGCTTAGGTGTCCCTCTAGAGCCCCAATAATTATATAATTCAAAAACCGCTAGCCAAGTTATAAAGTAATAAAGTTGTACCATTTAAGCCAGGCCTGGAGGTGCAAGCCTCTCTTCTCTCTCTTTCTCTCTCTCTCTCCTTGCAAATAAGTAATTTTTAATGCAAGAAAAAGGGCTGGAGAGATGGCTTAGTGGTTAAGGTGCTTTCCTACAAAGCCTAACGGCTGATTTGATTCCTCAGATGCACAAAGTGGGACATGTGTCTGGAGTTCATTTGTAGAGGCTGAAGATTCTGGCATGCCCATTCTCTCTGTCTTTCTTCTCTCTCTCTCTCTGCTCACAAATAAATAAAAATATTTTTTAAAATAAAGGGCTTCCCTTATTCTCTTTAAAAGTATTCACCTTTTCTCTTTTCCTTTTTCTGATGGTCTCTTATGAGTTTATCAGGCCACATGGCAATGGGTCACTTTTTCCTTTACCCAACTCTCCTTCCCTCTTATCCTAATAATGCTTGAAAAAAGTGAGACATTTGTGTAAAAACAAAAAAAAAAATTTTAAATCACCTATAACCCTAACATACACCTGAGCATGATGCCCAATTTACACAATTGAAATTATGAACATTTTATAACCTTACTTCCTTGTTTCTATTAAAGAAAACACTGATAATGCCTGTTAAGCACAGGAAGGACCTACTCTCCTTTGATCCAGCAGATGAGCCCCCTCCACACCACTCTCCTACACCCTCTAACCCCCTCTCCCCCGCCCCCACCCCAGCACTCCTTCCACACCCGCATGGACTCCCCCTGGATGACTCCTCCTTCCTCTGCATCTGTCCCCTTCTCAATCTCATCACCAGAATCACTCCTCCTTCCCAAGAGCCCCATTTCTACCTTAGATCCCCCTTCCTGCCTCCCCATCTCTCTTGAGTCACAGCTCCTCTCCTCCCCCCTCTCACCAGGTCAAGAAGGAAAATCTCTGAAAAAGAACTGGGAATGTTTCTTTGGCATGAAGTGGCAGTGCAGGATGGATCCACCCGAATCCATGCCCCCTTTAAATGAAATGGATATTATTGAGCAAAAATTGGGCTCTTTTTCAGAAAACCCAATTAATTTCAGGCATCAATTCACCTGCCTAACTAAGATATATTCCCTTACCTGACAGGACATTTACCACATTCTAAACTCCACCCTAACCCAAGATGAAAAGAAACGTATCTGGGAAGTGACCCAAGCTCATGCTGACAGACTGAATCAGGAGAATTCCTGATCCCCAGGTGGAAAACAGAGAGTCCCTGATGGAGACCCCAATTGGAACTGTCAGACCGGTCAGAGGACTTACAATGTCTTGAGTATATGGTCGTCTGCAGACGGCATGCGCCAACAGTCCCACGGCACGGTAAACTTTGATAAGATAAAGGAGTTGACTCAGGACCCAGATGGCCCTCACATACTCACCCCAAGCCCCAGAAAACTCTACTTCTAGTACACAATTCTCCAATCATCCCTCCAATTGAGGACGTCCTTTCCTACCTCCAACTCTCATCTAACAACACTTGCTCTCCTTCCTCCAAAACTCTTACAATCTCACCTCTGATGATAAGCCTTTTCTTCAGAATCTGCTTCCTGTACAACCTGCCAGAGAACTAACCCGAATTCTAACATACATCCTCCACAGTTCCCAACCCACCAAACAAGAGGCACTTCCCCAGCTGTGGACTGACTTTACACACATGCCTGCAGTCAGATGGGTAAAATATCTCCCAATCTTTGTTGACACCTTTTCAGGCTGGGTCCAGGCTTATCCCACCACTAACAAAAGGGTTTCCAGCCGGGGCGTGGTGGCGCACGCCTTTAATCCCAGCACTCAGGAAGCAGAGGTAGGAGAGTTCAAGGCCACCCTGAGACTATATAGTGAATTCTAGGTCAGCCTGGACTAGAGTGAGAACCAAAAAAAAAAAAAAAAAAAAAAAAGAACTGAAGTCTGGAAGACTGCTGACCTAAACCTTTCTACACCTGTTCCCAATGCCCCACTTCACTCTCTCAAGATTGGTGATTTTGTGACCATTTCTTCCAATTCTCCCTCTTCCCTGCAACCTAAAAGACAGGGTGCACACAAGGTTATTCTTTTTTTAAAAAAATATTTTATTTATTCATTTTCAAGCAGAGATACACACAGAGAGAGAGAGAATGCACACCAGGGCCACCACCTTGTGGGTCTGGCTTATGTGGGTCCTGGGGAATTGAACCTGGGGCCTTAGGCACTGGAGGCGAGTGCCTTAACCGCTGAGCCATTTCTCCAGCCCAAGGTTATTCTTCTCACCCCTACTGCAGCCAAACTTCAAGACCTAGCTCCTTGGTTTTATCTCTCACGCCTCAAAAAGGCACCTTCTTCTTACTTTTCCACAGCTTTGGGTCCCACCAAACTCAAAATCCCACAACTCCCCTTCATTCAGGAGAGACCTGAAAATGACATATAACTTTGCCCTTTTCAGATCCAGCAAATGTCTCTGAACCACCAACAGTTCCTGCTCTTTCTGACAGACCTCCTAACAGATGCCTGGTTGATCCCTAAACTATCACCTTGTTTGACAAGCTAATAGAAGCCATCGGGATCCTCTGGCTCCAAGGGACCTTCATGTCCTTTGATGAGGGCAGCCTCATCAAATTCAGTTCTTTACCCTTGCTCTCTATTTTACCCTTCTAGGGGAACAAAATTTGAATCCCTCCACTCCTGCCCTACTTCCCTCTGGGGTGCCTTGATCCCCCTACATCTTGCACTCCTCCTCCTAGTTTTCTTTATGCTTTACATGGGGTTCATTTTGATAACACCCCCAGATGGAACCTGGGCAGAGAAAGCCATCGTCAGCCTCCTACTTTGGGGCTACATTATTGGACTCCTAATTCAAAAATGCCACTCCTTCTTTTACCTTCCCTGCTATCCCTCCTCCTCCTGTCAGCCCACTCCCACTCTTCCTTCAACAGGCCCCCCAAACTAGTTTGGGAAGCTAGTCCACTGGCAGATGGTGCCATCCTTGATAGAACCACATGCCCCCCAAAAGAAACTGCACTCTCTCCTTCCTATGGTGTCAAGATCACAAAAATGGCCACCAAGTTTTCAAGCTCCGAACAAAACAGCAAAGATGTTGCCTCTCCAAACTGTGCCCAGAGAATGCTGATTACGGTAGTAGTCAGAGAGGCAACCACTAGTAGTATGATTATGGTAGTAGTCATAGAGGGAGATGGGGATCACAGCCTATGGAAATGTCCCAAGAACTTGTTCTGAATGTGGTGGGAAGTCTTGGTCATTTCTCTGCTATTGGTCATGTGTAGGCTTTGCCTCCCCAGGGGCATGGAGAGGGGCTCCCTTGAAGCAAAATGGAGTCTCCATCAAAGCCACGACCAGCCTCACCATGACGGTCTCCCACAAGGCAATATCTGAGACCTCAATAGAGGACCCCTCAAATTGGAAAACCCTAGATTTTGGTCTTGGATGGGCTCTAAAATGTTGTATGTCAGGGGGATGGAACCTCATTACGACCTTCTGACTAGAAACTAAGGCAGTCAACATCTGTACCCCTCTATACAAAGTCAACAACCTAGACCCCTGGGCTCCACAATCAAGGATGTTTGATTCCAAACACAGCCAACCCTTCAGGAGTCTGACTCACTGCTTATAGAGATGCTAGCGCTGACAAATACCAGCTACGACCTTCTCAAGCAAGAGGACCCTGACCTGGGACAGGACTGCTCGATCTGCCTCAGGGTGAGACAGATTTCCTATGTGGGAATAGGGCTATCCAACCTTACCTTCCCTGATAACATCCATGAAAATACTTGCTTAGATGGGCCTCTAAGTCACTGGGGAACCAGAATGAATAGGCCCCTCCCCCAACTGACTTATCTACCAGTCAAATCAGAGGCCCCGGAAGGCACTTACTCTGCTTGCCCTGATGGGACCCACACATGCTACCCTGGGGGACAATGTGTGATGGTTTTTTAGCACCTGACTTAGACATTCTCCTGGGAAATGAAGTAAAACAATATCTTCACCTACCTCACCCAGGACCAAGCAAAGTCCAGTCCTTCCTCCTGTTACTGGGTTCAGCGCTCACTACGGCACTGGCGACCCGTGCAGCTGCCATTGGAATCCAGCAGGTACAACACAGCCAACTGACGTACCGGATCAAAAGGGACCTTTCTCTGGTACAGCAATCCATCATCTCTCCGAAATCAGCTTGACTCCTTAGCTGAGTTAGTACTACAAAACAGAAGAGGACTGGACCTGATGACAGCTGAAAAGGGGGGAATTTGTGTCTTCTTAGGCGAGGAATGCTTTTTCTATGCCAACTAGTCCGGAGTAGTCAAAGAAAGTGCCAGACAGCTCTTGAAGACATCAAAACCAGATAGAACTCAATAAACAATCTCAATGGAAAGAGGCCTGGATTTCCTGGAGCCCCTGGCTTGGCCCACTCGTGGGACCCCTCATAATGATCTTATTCTCTCTTTTGGCCTTTGTCATGCTTTTTCAGATGCTTTTCTGCATTTACTCAGGAGAGACTGAGAGCCTGAACGCCAAATATCACCCCCTCAAGAATCTTGCTGCCTGCCCTTATCCTGATCCTACTGAATGCCCTCCTTGTCCCTTTATGACAACAGGAATATGATCCGCCCGCTGCCACCTGTCCCTCAATTCTTTCTATCCTTTTGTGACAGTCAGGTGTGTACAGAGACCGCTCTTACCCTTCCAGCCCCTCCCTTTGAATGGGAGGTGTCTAGTTAGAGCTACAACCTAGGTGCTAAAACTGATTGGTCAGATATGAACCAATCAGCTGTCCCTCTGACTCACGTGGGGAGGACTTAAAACTAGCTCCCCTAGAGAACTCGCCCTCTTTTCCCACA
>PVHP010018400.1:15045-33348 GCA_004024765.1 Zapus hudsonius | reverse complement strand
ATAGGTGAGGCTGAGGACCAGGTGATTTGCATGAAGATGGCAGAGAATGTTCTCCTAATCAGAGCAGAAGCAGGGGTCATGACCTCATGATACCATGGCTTCTGTGGGGCTTTCAGGGTGGGTGTTAGGAGCCAGAGATCCCAGGGCCAGGAAGGCGCTAAGCATGTCATTTTGTGATTTTTATTTTTGAAAATGAACCATGGATCTCTTATATCCCATTGGCCTCAAAGATCTTTGAGTGTTTTACTTTGAAGGCCATGGTGGCACGTGCAGCACTCGGGAGGTAGAGGTAGGAGGATCAATCATGAGTTCAAGGCCACCCTGAACAGGTCAGCCTGGGCTGGACTACACAAAGATCTTGCCTTGAAAATTTTTTAAAAACCCACATATGGTTTGCAGTAGAACTAAAGGGACTTCGGTAAATTCCGGTTCTGTCACTCTTTGGAGCTCAGCATCCAGGGCCCAAGCATGGGGGTCTACGACCTCTGTGACTTCAAGGTGGGGTTTCTCCACATTGCTGGCTAGGAACCAGAGGGGACAAAAGTGGGTCACTTTTCCCAGCCCGGGTCTTTAACTGTTCTTTCCTTGAGACCCCCACCCCAATTCACCCCGGGCAACTTCCTGCCACACGATTACTGGTTTCCCTTGCACTTGGTCCCCTGAAGGTTGAGTGAAGGGTTTCCACTCCCCCAGTCCACTCTACTGGTCATTCACTCTCCAGGGATCACCAATGGCTGCCCCTCCCCCACCAGGTTCATTGTCCCATGAACCCCCTTCCTTCATCAGGGAGGTACTTCCCTCTTAGCACCAGGGTGACTAATGCTTCCTAACCCTGTGCACCCCATTGCTGCCTTTCATTTTGACTTGGGCCACAGAGCTCTTGGTAAAGTCTCAGATCTGACTCAGGTCCTCTGCCCATCCTGTCAACTCCATTAGCCTCCTTCCTCCTGCTGGTAAAAACCCCAGCAAAGGCCACACGGTGACCAGGGGCCATGCATATTTCCCTGCAATCCCAACGCCCTCATTTAATTCCTGGAGGGAGCTAATAACGCGTGGGCTGAGCGGCCTCACCTCCTCACAATCCCCTGAGTATCACCTGGCATGGAGACTCAACAGGATGTCACCTCACCAGGCCTTCTATTCTAAAACCCATCTGACTTAGGCAAGGTACGGTGTGGCACACTGTGCCTGTAACTTCAGCACTTGGCAGGGTTCAGGCCACCCTGGACTACAGAGCAAGGTCAAGGCAGCCTGGGCAACTTAATGAGACTTTGTCTCAAAACCCCAATGAACAAGAACTGGAGCTTTGACAGGGTCGCTTTCCTGCTGGTCTCCATTCCTGGCACACAGTCCAGTGATGCAGAGCTTGGGTGACAGCCCTGGGACTGGCCCACACCAGGCAAGCAGAAGCCAAAAACCTCCCGATGACATGGTGATAAACCAGCCGAGCTGACTGCCTATGGCTGCCACCATGGCCAAGCTGGCTGTGCTCAGCAGGCTTCCGTAGAGGAGCAGACCACAGGTCTGATATACAGAGGCTTCATTACATCGGCTTACACCATATGGCTGGAGGGTCTGGGAACCTGGTGGCTGCCCGCCCCAGCTGTCCCAATCTGGCATTGACGACACCCAAGGGGGTTCATGGAGGGTCCCTGGTCTTCAGTCCACAATGTGAGGCCATAGAGACTGAGGTGTGATGTTAAGCAACATGGCGGTGTGGTCGCAACTGCTTCAATGGCAGTAGGATAGTCTAGGTCTCTTGGGGGCCATCATGTGCCCAAATGACAGCAATGAGCCATGGGAAAGAGACGGATGGAGAGGGCCAGGTGAAGACATTCAGAGTTAGGCCAGGAAGGGTAATTAGAGGAAAAACGAAGATAAAAAGCCAAAATTCATATTTTTGTACATTAAGACTAAAAAGCAAGAGCGTGAGTATCCAGCAAAGCTTTTAGACTCCAACGGGTGCCATTGATCATTATCACGAGCACACCATCTCCGTCTGTCTGGATCTCTGTTCTGAGGTGGAAGGCGGGAACGCTCCGCACATCGTCACTAATGGACTCAGTGCAAACCACAGCTCCCACTTAGCTGAGGGCTTGGCAGACGATGGAGAGGCCAGCAGTTCCCCCTTGAAGCATCGTGTGGTTGCGCCCTGAGCTTCCTGCTGTCCCTGTGCGACCCTCCTCCAGGTAAGATCCTGGTCCTGTAGTGATGAGGGAGCTGGGGATTAGAACTTAGATAATAACCAGCTAATTCCAATGCACCTCAGAACTTAAGGAGCACCCGAATTCTTGTCTATAAAATTAAAGAATTAAAATTATAGACCACCAGAGGAGAAGGTATAGTAGGAGAGTTTAAGAGAAAATGGGGAGTTACAGAGATCTCCAGCCACCCATGTGGAGAGAACATGTCGGAGAGGGGTTAGCAAAATCTGTGCTGCTCAGTCAAACAAGCAGAAGATGGAAAGATTGTGAGAAGGAAAGGTTCCTGTGGGAAAGAATCCTGAGCCCCCCTCACCACAGCCATTAGGCCTTCCCTACCTAAGGCCTGGAAATTCAGAGGTCCTTCTAGGAAGCCCTATGGGGGAGAGAGGCCTGGACTTTGTTTCAGTGACTTTTAAGACCTGGGCCAGGGAAGTCAGAGAGACAGCCACAACATGACCAATCAGTTTCAGAATCTAGGTTTGAACTCTAGCTAGAGACACCTCCACTCAGGTGGAGGGGGGTCAGGCATGGAATCTGTGGAACTTTCTTGAAAGCACAATTTAACTGTCACACTCTTGTACCACATCCCTGGTGGGCACTCACCCTGGTCCAGCCATTCACCCTGGGACCTACATTTACATAGGGACTCAGGCTTGTAGCAAGTGAATTGACTTGTTAGTTTGATCCGGGACATCGACTGCTAACACATCTGAGAAATTAATTAACCTTCCATAAGAAGATGACTCCTATAAGCAAAATGTATTTGTTTGTTGCATCTAAGGATGAGGCGTTTATGCAAGAAGGCCCTCATCAAAAGATGAGACTTTTGCTACCATAGTAGATAATTTTTAAACTATAGGCCAAGGGGCTGGAGAGATGGCTCAGCAGCTAAAGTGATTGCCTGTAAAGCCTAACAACCCCGGTTCAATTCCCCCAGACCCACAGAAAGCCAGATGCACAAAGTGGCGCATGCATCTGGAATTTGTTTTTTGCAGCTGGAGGTTCCGGTGGGCCCATTCTCTCTGCCTGCCTCTTTTCCCTCTGTCTCTGCTTGTAAATAAAATAAAATTAATAAGAAAATAAAATTAAATCAAAAAGTTAGGGCAGGAGTTTTATCTGCCTCAGGGCCTCATCTTATGAAAGTGGCTCCTTAGACTCGTTGATTCTGTGATAGTAAGCACCTTGGTAAGGCTTTGAGAGGTCTGAGAGTCTGGGCAAGACTCGTATGAGGTGATTTCCACGAAGCCATTGTCAACTTCGGTCCTTGCCTCCTTGCTCTTCATTTGGAAATCTCAAATCTGCTCTTCATAGGGCAGGCACAACACAACATTCCTTAAGGATAGATTCCTTAGAGGCATGAGAATTCAGAAAACAATGTGCAGAACTCTCTGTGTATGTAAAGGAGAGAGAGAGAGAGAGAGAGAGAGAGAGAGAGAGAGAGAGAGAGAGAGAGAGAGAGAGAGAGACTCAGAGTACTGTGCCCTGAGGTTTGGCAAGGAGAGAGTGACTGACTCAAGGTGGGGAATAAAGATCAATCGCCCTGGCTTGGAGTTATGACATCAACAAAGTTACAATGACATTAGCACAAAGAGAGAGACACAAATCCATTACCAAGATACAATCAAATATTCAAAAAAGCCTGGCATGCTCATTACTTATTCACGCTAATACAAGTATATTAAGAAATCTAAACAGTGTTAGAGCTCAATCATTCACAAAGCAAATGAGATTTTGCATTTATCAGAGCGCAGTCATCAGGGCCCGGTGCAGCTGTACAAAGGTGGCAATGTGACATAACTTGAGATATTCCTACCAGGCTACATGGACTCAGAGCTACACCAGGATTTATTAAGCTGAGTAATGCCATCACATTCACAGGGCAATAAAAGAAATAACTGTGCAGAAGTCATTTCCCCAGACAATAAGATTTACCTTTGCAATCTCTTAAAGATGTTGTATCTCTTTGCAAAGGGTCGCTGGCAGCATTTCCAGCCTTAATAAACTATTTACAGATTAATTTTTTTCCAACAAAGGACAAGGCACCCCAAAGCAGGTTTGCTTTGAGAGCCAGCGGAAGGCACTGGGTTCCTCTTGACTCCAAATTCAGCCACGCATATTCCCCCATCTTTAAGAGACGTGGACACTATTGTCAATAAAGACAACAGTGGGCATGGCTCTGTAGTGCACAGATTTGTAGATTTGGGACAGCCTGTGAGGTCAACACAATGTGCATGACACCAAACACAGTGACCTTCTTGAACAGAGATCAAGTCCAGCCTTCAGAAGTTTGTTCTCCTTTGTTTTCTAGAAGATTTCTGTTCTCATGGATTTTTGAGACCATGAACTCACAGCCATCTTCCTGCCTCAGAGCCCCGCCCAGGGTGACAGAATCACAGGTGTATGCCACCAAGCCTGGTTTTGCTCCCTGGCTTCCGGGACAGTTCTCGCTCCTTCTGTCTCAGCTTCTTCTCCTGTTGGCTCTTCCTTCTCAGGTTCCTCACCATGTCACTGTCACCTGCATTTCCTTTGTTTGCATTCGGTTTTTGGAGGGTTAGCATACAAATAATAATAAGTTGTGGTTTGACTTTTTCATGCACATAAACGCTGTACTGTGCCACTGTTGTGGTTTGATCCAGGTGTCCCCACAAACAAACGAATGTGTTCTGAATGATCGATCCCCAGCTGATGGCAGTTTGGGTTTTACAACCTCAATGGAGCTGTGTTGTTGAGGGTGGGCTTCTGGGGTCATAAGCCAGCTCCCCCTTGCCAGTGTTTGGCACACCTTCCTGTTTGCAGTGCTGTGGTGGAGGTGATGTCCACCCTCTGCTCATGCCATCGTTTTCCCTACCAGGATGGAGTCTCCCCTTGAGTCCGTAAGCCAGATAAACCCATTCCTCCCCAAGCTGCTTTTGTTTGGGTTCTTTCTACGCAGCAACTAGAAAGCTGACTTCAGCAGCCACATTACCCACTCCCACTATCCACGACTCTTCCCTTCCCTCTCCCCACCCCTGCCCAGTCTCCTTCCTCCCCCAATATAGTCCCCTTACCCCTGTCATGTCATTTGTACACACAGATGTCTTTAAATCTAGATGTCACTGATGAGAAAAAACATAAAAATTTTTTTCTCTTCTAACTACCCTGTCATCACCCCCTTCCTTCTCCTTCAGGTCCCTCACATCTCCATAAAGTCTTCCTTCTACCTTTATGTTTTATGTGTATATATTTACATACAAGTGTGTGTATATATACACAAACACACATGTGCATATATGTGCACACATCCACATATACAGATATGTGTTATATATACACATTCACATATATACATATGTCATATATACACATCCACATATGCATATATGTCCTATATGCACACCCACATATACATATGTGTCATATATACACATCCACATATGTTACATATCCACATCCACATATACATGTATGTGTTTTATATATCCACATCCACATATACATGTGTCACATATACACATCTACATATATGTATATGTTACATATACACATGTACATATGCATATATATGTCATATATATGTATATATATACACACACACTTTTATATGTATTGTTTTATATATTATTTTTCCTTTAGCAAATGCTGCCCACTCATAACTAAGACGTCCTTTCACTGCTTCCCAGGTCTGTGATCAAATTCTAATAAGGTCATGCCTGGTGCCCAACAGGAGAGAGAACTCTTTCCCAATAATCTATAGTCATAATCAATGCAGGTCGTCTTGAGGACCCATATAGTCCTGTGCTAATTACTCCAATTGATTCAGGAAAACACACCCACATTTTGTCCCCTAACCTAACTAGACAGAACCTAACTAGACAGCCTTAAGATGTCAAGCCAGGGGACATAACTGCTGTTATGGGACAGTCAAAGCCTACTTGCTAGACTGAAGGAATGGGAGTTATGGGTATGAATTCTGGTTCTGTCATGCTGATGAGGTGTCCCTGACCTCTGGGTTCAGCATCTTGCCCTAAACAGGTGAGCACAGAGTGTGGACCTCCAAGTCCAATGTGGGCTGTGAGCTTACCTCTCCAACACATGATATAACTCCAGTGTCTGAACCTAGTGAGCACACAAGGAGGGAAGGGAGGAGGGAGGCAGGGGACAGACAGAAGAAAGAATGGAAGACCAAGAGCAGGTGGTGGCCAGCCTTGCTTGGCTTCTGTCGTTTTGAGGGAGCTGTCTTTCCATAGCCTCAAGGTATGTAGGAAGGAGACTCAGGGAGAGCTTGTAGACCTAAAGATGTCATTATAGCATTGTCATACTTGGTGTGGCTCTATAGAGAATTTCAAGATAGACATAATTCTCTTTCAGAATTTCCAGTATTGCTTAATTGCCTTACAGTTTCCGATATTAATGGTGAGAAGACTGAGTCTCCATCTATCTCCCGTGCATATCTGCATCTATAAAAGACATTTTCCTGTTCTCATTCCTCACAGATTCCAAGGATGCTTCTACACTCATCTTTATGTTAAATTTTATTTGTTTATAAGGAGACAGAGAGAGAGAGAGAGAGAGAGAGAGAGAGAGAGAGAGAGAGAGAGAAGTAGGGGGTGCACCAGGGCCTCTAGCCACTGCAAACAAACTCCAGATGCATGTGCCACCTTGTGCATCTGGCTTATGTGGGTCCTGGGGAATCAAACTGGGGTTCTTGGGCTTCGCAGGCAAGCACCTTAACTGCTGAGCCACCCTGCCAGCCCCCTACACTCGTCCTCTGAGCTGGGCTCATCATGTGAAAGCATCACACTGCACTCAGGGACATTTCTTGCTTCCTCAGTGACCGCCTCCCCACCTGTTTCCTTTTGTCTCTCTTTCCAGAACTCATCTTATTCAGGGCTTTGTCATTCTAGAACAATCCCTTTGTCCTTTATCTTTGGTGGTCCAACTGTGTCATGAGGCTCCACCTTCTGGGTGACTCCTGGGGTGTCCTAACTGCATGAGGAACCCACTCCCACAGTTCTGTGCAGGCTCACCCATGAGGACCCATGGTCTTAACCTGTAGTCTCTTGACATTCAATACTTCCCCAAGAACTTGTAAATCTTAGTATTTCTCACTTCCCTTCACACTTCCCTCTCTTCAGTCAGAAGTTCAAAGCCCACTTCCCTAACCAAGGTGCCTCTCAAGTCCTCCTGAGGAGGGCCCCATGCCTTAATCTCCACGTGATCCTATTTCCTGGGGCAACATTCCCAAGTATCTCCCAAGTGTCCCCAGAGGAACATTCAGGACCATGTCCCCACAAAGAGGCACAAAGGTCCCCAGAGCATTCTGCTGGGGCTCATCTTGATGTGATTTGTGAGCATCTGGGTTCTGCATCAGAAGAAACATTGAGAGATGGCTTATTGGTGTGCTGGTCACGATACCTATGGCCTGTCTCCTAGAAACCACCTGCTGTGATCAGCATCATTCTGTTGAATCAACAGCATAGGTAATCATGCTTGTAAGCCATAATGAATCAGAGAAGCTCTTCCTAAAGGATACCATGACAGGAAAGTGCAAAACCCCAGCCCAAGTCAGGAGCCTGGGGCCAGCCCATCTTCATCTGTCTAGGAAGTTTGAATGGGAGTGGAGGTGGCACCCCATGGTGGCCAGGAGGTCTCAGGAATTACTCAGGTGTCCCCCAGACCAGATTCTCAACTGGTATCTTTTCCAGCCTTCTGTTGCTGTGACAAGAACACCCAGGAAAGTCAACTTAAAGAGACAAAGATGTTTTCATCATAGTTTCGGAGGTCTCAGCCCACAGTTACTGTAATCCATTGTTTCTGGGCCTGTGGTGGGTGGTGAGGCAGAGTGTGTGATAGAGCAGAGCTGCATATCTCATGGGGGCTACAAAAGAGAGAGAGAAGGAAGGATGGAAAGAGAGAAGGAATGAGGGAGAGAGAAAGAGAGAGAGAGAGAGAGAGGGGAGAGAGAGAAAGGAGAGTCCTACTGCCTAAGGTGTCTATCCCCTCTCAGCAGTGCCACCAGCTGGGGACCAAGCTTTCAACATATGAGCTGTGAGTGTGTGTGAGTATGAGTGTATGTGAGTGTGAGTGTATGTGAGTGTGTGTGTGTGTGTGTGAATGTGTGTGAGTGTATGTGTGTGAGTGTATGTGTGTGAGTGTGTGACTGTGTGTTAGTGTGAATGTGATGTATGTGAGTGTGAGTGTATGTGTGTGTGTGCTTGTGTGTATGAGTGTGTGAGTGTGTGTGAGTGTGTGTGTGTGTGTGTGTGTGTGTTGGGGGCATCTACTAGCAGCTCAGTGTGCCTCTCCAGACCCTGGCCCTGCCGTACGTGCAGCAAGGGACAGTCACAGCGACTTCTCAGAAGACTAAGGCTGCCCTGTCCCCTCGTGTTTGTGAAGGTAAACTTGGGCCTTCCTCTTACCCACACCCTTGGGCCCTCCAGCTCCACCAGCTGCACTCTGCACACACACTTTGTGCCTGTGTGCATTTGTTTCTGATTTCAAGCCCCTTCTACAAAATGGCCTATTTGCACAATGTACAATGAGGTGCAGAGAGAGGAGTGATCCACACTTACTCACAAGTGCACCAGTAACAGAAAACCTGATAGGGACACTTGGGGAAGGAAGGATTTCTTTCAGCCCATAGTTTAAGATGACAGTAGTCCATCATGGTGGACAAGGCATGGAAGCTTAGTCCAAGACAGCGGGAGCAGGTAAATGGAGTTTGCCACACATGTCAGGACATCAAGAAGCAAAGAGACAGACAGGGCTTGGAGAAGGGCTGACCTGTAGCCCCTAAGTCCTATCCCACAACCCACTTCCTGCAGCTAAACCCCATTTCCTAAAGGTTCCACAAACTTTCACCACCAGCTGAGGACCATGTGTCCTGACACATGAGCCTGGGGAGAACGTGTCACATTCTATCCAGACTATCCAGAGGCATGGCACCCCTCAGTAACAACATACGAGGGCCAGGTGAACCTGGCTGAATACTAGGATATCCATGGTCCTCTGTCACAAGGACTGATCCAGATGACCCACAGAGGAGGATATCCAGCTGATTGGGGATGGGGGAGTGGGGGCATCAGGGAATGGGGGATAGCAACTCATTGTTGGCCCACTAAATAATGTAACTCATTATGGACAATAAAAAAATAAGTAAAAAGAATTTATATATAAAAATACAAATGAAGAAAGTAGCAATTATTAAACCAAAATATTATCCAATAAAGAAGGGCGAGTACTCAGCCCTCTTCAGGCCCCTGAGCTGCTCTGGGCAGCTCCAAGCTTGTGCATGCCCCACCCACTAGCCCTGCTCACTCTCTGTAAGCATGAAGCATTGTTTTCCCTGGAGGGGGGCCATGAAGAGCTACTGGAGCCACTCAGCCCTCTCCTCCTGGCCTCCTGACAAAACCAACTGCACACAGACACAGAAGAACTTGGGTCTGACTATATCTGGGCTTGGCGATTTCCAAGGTCTTTTGTTTCCTTTGTAAAATGAGGAGCAAGTCGCCCAGGGGATGATGAAACCTGATGTCAAATCCAGCTTTGTCACTGACTTGCTCTGCAGCTCCAGGAAATTAAAATATGTCTCTGAGCCTCCTGGACCTTGGGATTTGCATCTCGGGGTGTGCTCATAGCCTGGGCACTTAAGAAATATCTACTCCACCTCTACCCACCTTCCAGGAATGCCCCAGGTGCTGCCGATGGTGGTGAGCAGATGCACTCCACAGGACACAACCATTCACGTGGGTGAAGGGAATGATAGCTGTTATTATTCTTACATTTGATAATGAGCTTTGTCATGAGAAGCCATTGGGATTAAAGCATGGTAGTGTATTTTATAAGTGCAAAGCTCTCCACAGACATTAGCTATTATTATTTCTTCCATGTGCCACACTCGAAGAGGTGGCCAATGGGCTGCCCTTGGGTCCTTTCAGTGTTCCAAGACAGCTGTCACCAGATCTGGCTACATCTCCAATCCAGTGCCACATTGTGACCTTGGAATTTGCGCCCTGAACAGGTAGCAGGGGAGATCAGGCTTCTCTCCTCCCAGGTCCCAAGGGGTTCCATTTTCATCATGTGTAAGCACCAGTGTGTGCATGTGTGCATGTGTGAGCCTGTGTGTGCATGTGCGTGCATATGTGCATGTATGTATGCATGTGTGCATGTGTGTGTGCATGTGTATGCCTTGTGTGTGAATGTGTGCGGGTATGCATGTGTGTTTATGCATCTGTGTGTGCATGTGTGTGCATGTGTGCATGTGTTCATGTATGTGTGTGCATGAATGCATGCATGCATGTGCATGCATGTGTGCATATGTGCATGTATGTGTGCATGTGTGTGCATGTGCATGCCTCGTGTGTGCATGTGTGCAGGTATGCATATGTGTGCAGTATGCATGTGTGTTTGTGCATGTGTGTGCATGCGTGCATGCATGTGTGTGCATGCATGTGTGCATATGTGCATGTATGTGTGCATGTGTACATGTGTGTGTGCGTGTACATGCCTTGTGTGTGCATGTGTGCGGGTATGCATGTGTGTTTGTGTATCTGTGTGTGCGCGTGTGTGTGTGTGTGTGTGTGTGTGTGGCATGCCCACTCATTTCTCAGTGCATCGAGGGTTGGTTCCAGAAGACCACAGATATCAGAATCTATAGATACTCAAGCCCTTCTACAAGAGAGCACATTTGCACAAGCCTGTGAATATCTTACCACAAGCTTTATTAGGTTTCTTTTCTTCAGTGCTAGGGATGGAATGCAAGGCTTCAAGGATGCCAGACAAGTGTGAGCCACACCCCCAACTCTTCACTGATGTATATTGAAGCAAACTCTTTACAACTCAGGCCTTCCCCAGCCTCTTACTAGTAGAGTCTAGACAAGTGCTCTACCTCTGAGCCTCGCCCCCAGCCCTCACTATGGATTCTAGACATGTGCTCCACCGCTGGGCTAGCTAAACCCTTTTCCCTTCCTATCTACTTTAATATCTAGATTACTTACAATACTTAAAATAATGCAATTCAAGTATAAATGTGATGAAATAGCTACCATACCATATTGTTTAATCAAAGTGAACTGGATTATTTTTGAGAGCAAAAGTATATAATGACATCTTAGTGTGTATGGATGGACAGATGGAAGATAGATAGATGATAGATAGATAGATAGGGATGGATGGATGATAAAGACAGACGCAGATTAAATCCATCTGTCTAAAGTAGCTTTGTGAAGAAGTCCAGAGGGCATTAGACAAAAGTAAGCTCAGTTAGTCCTGTCCCCCAAGTGAGAATATGGAGAGGAAGAAAGGGGAAGGGAAAGAAGAAGCTTGGTTCTTCTTCCTTATCCCCAGAAATCTATGATGCCACATAGCCAAACCCTGAGCAGGAAGAGCCCTGACAAGGTCAAGGTTGAGGCAGGGTTGTTTTGAATGACACAGGGGTTGGCACTTAAGTGGTCAGTTCTCTTTGGAAAGAAAAGTCCTGCCATGCGTGATGAACAGTGGGGACCAGCAAAGCATACGCAAGGGAGAGAGAGTGAGGCCATTTCTGCAGAAGGACAGAGGTCAAGGGCATGCAGGATCCCCACATGCCACACCAAGGCTCACTGGCTGCTTCATGCTAGAGTGGCTGGAAGGGCTCCATGGCATATCCTTCTTCCCTGGCACAGCAAGCCGGCATCAGACATATCTGAGAAACTTCTGGTAACGGCCATGCAGTCTCCCTTGAAGGCTGTGAACCCAGCCGCCACCCTACCCCCAACCACAAAGGTCAAATCAGGATGGAAACCAAAAGACCCACTTTTGTACTTAATTTCCATTGGTGAAAAAAATATGCCAAGGTGGCAATGTTGACATGAAGGAAGCCATTATGGTCAGTTGTGCATTTAGCCTTTGATAGTTCATGAGAGCTCAACTGGGGACAGAAAGGACTATCACGCAACCGCATCTTCGCTTGTCTTCCTCTTTTCCTTAATCTTCCCTCCTTCATCCTCCCTCCTTTCAGAAGAGAGAAGATTTTTCATCTGCAGACCATTGACTTTTTAATGTCAGATTATTTACTCAATAGTCAATAACGATGCCTTTGCATTCATTATAGGCTATCGTGTAAATGGCTAATTGCATTAATTACAGCCTTTTTACAAATGTTTAGTTTGAAGCTCCTCACACCCATGGACTGTGTAATTGCTGCTCTCCGGCTGATGGGCAGGCTCAGCCCAGGGGGTCTGCTTGGTGACAGCAATGGGCATGTGTGAGCCCATTGTTTCAACCAGGCTAAGCTGTAAACACTGTCCCCCTGTGTGTGTATGTATGTGTGTGTGTGTGTGTGATGTTTGTCAGTCACCCCACTTCATATTACTAAGGAGGAGTAAAGCTTTATTGGCAACTGGAATTTGTACTTTGGGAAACAGTGCTCATGTAAAGAGAGGCAAGTCTACGACATGGGGGTATTGACGTGTCAACAAGCATGTGTTTGATGATGTGTTTTGCTTGTGTGGATTATCACTCACGATCTAAGGCTGAATTCTGTTCTCAGAGTGGACACAGAATAAATATCCTAGCAACTGGGTGGTCTCCTTGCAAGGCTAGTTGTCTACTTGTAAACCAGTGCTGGCCCCAGTTTTCATTGCTAAGATAATGCATCCCACCAAGAGCAGCTGATGGGAGGAAAGGTTAATTTTTTTTTCAATTTGGCAGGTGATGAAAGCATGGCATGAGCAGAGGCTGGACATCACCTCCTTACCAACATCAGGTGGACAACAGCAGCAGGAGAGAGAACTGACTGACAAGCTGGGGGTCATAAAACTCAAGTTCCACCCGCCCCTTGCATCACACCCCTTCCTACAAGGCTTCACCTCCCGAATTGCCACCAGCTGGGGGGCAAGCATTCAGAACATATGAGTTTATGGGGACACCTCGTTCACACCACCACAACCAGGATTCACATCTATGAGCTGGGATTCTGGTGGAAGTCATCGTTATATCTTTTCAGGGCCATTTACACATACATTGGAGGTGCACTGAGACACAGTCTTGGCAAAGGATACATGAGTCAACCAGAACTCACTTGTTTCCAGGGAGCTGGCTCCTTGCACCAGGGACTATTCCCCACTGTTTCAGTTAAGCACCCTGCCGGGAGCAGTTTAAGGCTTACAGATTCCAGAGGCAGCTTCATCATGGTGGAGGAACCTGGCTCACTTCATCATCTATCTATAGCGCTATAACAGTCAGCAGCAGCCAACACACGCTGACCCTAAACATATCCAGTAAGGCCGGACTCAAATATAGAGCAGAAAGATAGGAAATTAGGCACAGGAAAAAAATCTGAGCAGGTTTATATCTCAGGCACAGAAACTCTAGTCCTCACCTGCAATTGTTTAAGAGATTACCACCAGTTCACATTCAGACCTCAAGACTATGAGAAGGAATTTGGATACTGCGTTATTTGGCCCAGGGTCACAGGGAAACCCCATGGGGAAGCCATGATGGGTAGTTGAGCCACACTGCAGCTGGTGGTTCTAATCCCCTGGGGTGATGTCTCGTGTCTCCTTCAACTGCCCCTTGTCGTCTCTCTGCTAACTGCCCAGCACGTGTCATGAATGTTGTCTTTCCTGACCACTTGGATGATTCCTCATGAATATTTCCAATGAGATGGTCTGATCTGTGATTTTGAGGATCCTCAGTGATCAAACTCTTAACCAAAGGTATAACTGCCTATAGATTCCATATCACGGTCTCTGTGATCTACAGATTTGACCAGAGTGCAAACCACCAGCTCACCATCAGGACACTGAAATGGAAGGCAGCACAGTGAAAATCTCTCATTTCTGAGTTCTTTTTAATATCAAGACTCATATTGCTTTTAAATATGAAGCAAACACCAAACTTTTTGCTTCCCATGTGGTTTCAGGAATACCGCCCCCCAAACACCATATAATGAGTTAGAACTCTAAAAGAGTAGAACTGAAATTGACCAGAGGAATCTCCCAATCCAGCAATTTTAACTGCATTGTATAAGCCATTTTATTGTGTAATTATTTATAACAGTGAAGCAACCTAGATTCCTATGAACAAATGAACAGATAAAATGTGGTATCTATTCATGGTGGAGTATTATGCAGCCAGAAAGAGGAATTAAAAGATGGATACCTGAAATAAAATGGACAGAAGGAACTAAGGATCATTACGTTAAAGGGAGTAAGACAGACTCGGAAAGAAAACGATCACATTCATTCTTCACGTGTGGTATCTGGAGTTAAAGAAAAGGTATCCAAGTCGGAGAGTGTTGCAGTCCGCATTCTAGTTGCTGCGCAGAAGAACCCAAAGAAAAGCGGCTTGTGGAGGAATGGGTTTATTTGGCTTACGGACTGGAGGGGAGACTCCATTCTGGCAGGGAAAACGATGGCATGAGCAGAGGGTGGACATCACCTCTGCCACAGCACTGCAAACAGCGGCAGGAAGGTGTGCCAAACACTGGCAAGGGGAAGCTGGCTTATAACCCCCATAAGCCCGCCCCCAACAACACAGCTCTAGTGAGGTTCTAATTCCTGAATTGCCATCAGCTGAGGATCGATCTATCAGAACACATTCATTTGTTTGTGGGCGATACCTGGATCAAACCATGACAGAGAGAAACTATTTGGGAAGAGAACCAGTGAGAGCAGGGAAAAGAAAAGTACTGGAAGAAAACAGGATCAGAGAACATGGTAAACATGTATGAAAATGTCATAAAGAAACCCATTATTTTTTTCAATTATATATGCTGATAAGAAGGTATGGATTAAAGGGCTGGTGAGATGGCTCAGCAGTTAAGGCGCTTGCCTGTAGAACAGAAGAACCTGAGTTCAATTCCCCAGCTACCCATGTAAAGCCAGCTACATGAGGTGGTGTATGAGGCTGGAGTTCGCTTGTGGTGGCTGGAGGCCTTGGTGCACCCATTCTCTCTCTCTCTCTCTCTCTCTCTCTCTCTCTCTCTCTCTCTCTCTCTCTCTCTCTCTCTCTCTCGTAAATAAATAAAATATTTTTTAAAATTTTTTAAAAAGAAGATATGAATTAAAACCTTGATTGTGTAGAAGCATGAATTGTGACACCGATCAAATCCCTCCATGTGCCTCGCAGGCCCAGAGCTCCATCAGCAGAGACCCAGGGACCCTCTGGGTAGGAGAGACGGGCGCATGTGTCTCCATGACAACCAGAATCGCACCAAGACCAAGCATGGTGAGGAACAGAACCCAGTGCTCTGATGTCCAAAGCCCACCTTGGTCCGAACCGCTCTCTGAAGTGATGTGGACACATGCAATCTCCTCAGTTTTAGACAAGCAGCAACCATCTCCCTGGATCTGGGGTACTACAGGCTCATGGGGCAGAAAACAGAGACATCCATACAGCTGAAGGGAAGTTTCCACATCCATCCAGACAACTTAGCTATAATCCAGAAACAACTGCACTAATTTTTTGGTCTCTTATGGCAAAGGACACTGAGGAAGATAGAATGAAAGGCCAAATTCTGTTCTCCAAAGAGAAAAAGAAGCAGAACAATCAAGCAAACCTCTAATGCAGATGATCCCAGAACAGTTTACTAGCTAAGTGGTCCATGATTCTCCTTAACATATATCCTCATTAAAAAGGAGCGAAGAAGACCAGGGAGGGGGAGAGAGAGGAGAAAGAGCCTAAGAAATCTCTTTGGAAAGCGATAGATCCAATGTCATTTCTTCTACTTAATTCTGCAGGTATCTCAGCATGATCGGGATAAATTATGCTGGCAATACCGTAATGTGCCTGATAAATCATCAACACAATTTTAGTGATATATTGCATGAAATGTAAATAATAACCAAGTCCTCTAATTGGCTGACTTCTCGGGAACAAAGCTGTGACCGCGAGGTCCTGCCAGTCTGGCCTTAAGCATTTCTGTGGGGTGGTGATTTTTGCTGATCTGGAAGGAAACAACTAAGCCATCAAACCTTTGTGTACAACCTCTTCTGCCCAGATCCTGGGCAGAGCAATGGTGGCCAGGCACGGACGGTAGTACCTGTCCTTCCTGAGTACCTGTGAGTGGCAGTGTGTTCTTGCCTGCATGGATGTGGTGTGTCCCCCAAAAGCAGTAGCAAGATTTAATGCAGGAAAATCTCTCCCAGTCCATTGAGTCTAAATCTTTCCAAAAACTCATCTGACTCATTTTTTTTGCCTTGATAATGATTTGATTACAACTTCCTTTGACCAGAAACATAAGCTGTTTCTATGTGCTTCTTATTTTGAAAATACCTTGTTAGCTTTCATCATATGTTTATGGAGCGTAAAAATATATTTTGTTTCACATTTCCAAACAAGATCCTTCTGCTTTCTGACAGGGTTGAGTTTCCCACTGTGTCCAACAATGTCTTGGGAAGAAATAACCCAGAGTCCAGTGGGCACATTCATTCACATCATTGGAGACCAGGGCCTGGGTACTGGAGGTCACAGGGTGAATTTCATGGAGCAACCCACTTACCCCTGCCAGGGTCTTTCACTCTAGTGAGGTAGGCAGACAGCAGAGCAAGAAATTAGGCATAAAATAATGGACTTGAGGTCATGTTGTGTGACAGGGACAATCAGTAGGCAGAGGGGGTGATACTTATTGAGACCTGGGGCAGAGAAGGAGCCATGAAGAGACCTAAGGAAAAGGTGTTCCAGTCAGCAGGAAAGCTTGTTCAAAGGCCCTGGGGCTGGGGTGATCAGTTTACTCCAAAGCAGGGTGAGAGGAAGACAGAGGCTGGGGAACTGGCTCTCCAGTGAAAACCCAACTCCATGCCTGGGGCCCTTTGGTGGAAAGGAGGGTTTCTTCCTGCCATGCCCATATCTCTGCCTAAACCATGCCCTTCACACAGCGCCTTCCGTGAGCCAGGCTGTGAGTTCTAAGCAACCTCACTCCCTTCGAAATCCTAGTGTCCAGGGTTTGAGTTTGTTCCTAGAGGGAATTCTTACAGGTCTGCGAGGCCTCAGCACCTGCTGTGAATATTAAGTTCAAGTTTCTCATACCAGAAGTGGGACTCACTCACCCTGGCAGTTGCCAGTTTTACAGGCCCACAAATGGCTCTATGGGAGCTCAGCTGCTCTCCAGCCTAGCAGTGACTCATGGCCTCTCACCATTTCCTTTGACAAACCATCCATCCTTAGCTCATGCATTGAAGGGACCCGACCCTCCTGTCCCTTCTGTCTTGCTGTCTCTGCTGTCGCTTCAGTTAGTTGGAATGTAGGCTGCTTCCTCCGATGCCCACACTGGTTTGTGTGTTGAATTCTTGGTCTTCAGCTAGGGGTATTACCTTGGGAGGTTCTGGAAACTTCGGGAGGTGGGACTAGAGAGAGGAAGTGGGTCGCTGCAGGTGAGCCTCTGAAGATGACGCCTGGCCCCTGATCCCTGCTCTGTCTTGTGCTCCAATTGTTCTGCCAAAAGTGACCATGGACAGGACTCTCCGAAACTGTGAGCAAACCCCTCAGGTTCTTTCCTCAGATACTTTGTGACAGTTATGGGGAAAGTAATTAATACACTCACCTTTCCACCCTGTATGATCTGGGACAGAGGGCCACCCTCCTGGCTCAGTAAATTCTCTTTGTCCAGAACCTGTGGGTTCAAGTGTTTGACTTTGTTTCCTATTGTGGTGGTGGATTGCATTTTCGTCTTCTGCCTGAAGGAACCAGGGACTAGCCTAGGCCAGGTGGTCCATGAAAACCCAAGTTCAGGTTTCCAGAACTGGAGTGATGGTCGGACAGGAATAAACTGCATGTGGTGGGGACAGAAGCCATAGGGGCATTATCCAGAATAAACCAACAAGCTTTCCATGGATGAGACCCTCAGGTCACAGATAGGCGGGCTAAGGAGGCATTAGTCTGTGCCTCATGCAAACTATACACCCTGCCCACTTCCTGTCACAGCAGGCTGGCCAGCTGCTCTGCTACCAAGGCCTCCATTTTGCTGAGGGCACTTGGAACAGCACTCTCCCCAGACCTGCTTGGAGCCTGGCCACCCACTCGGGGCACGTCCCTGTGATGCCATCAGAGGCTGAGCCCAGAGCATGGCTTCCGATCTCAGTGCCACTTTGGAGTCCAGGCTGCTGCCAGAAGCCCAGCCAAGAGCCCTGCGCATCAAGAG
>PVHP010018400.1:0-14945 GCA_004024765.1 Zapus hudsonius | reverse complement strand
ACTCCAATGCTGAATTTTTGTGGCAAGGAATTTAAGGCAACTGTGAACAAAATACACACAAAAAAAATCTCAAGAAGAAGAAGGAGGAGGAGGAGGAGGAAGAGAAGAACTGAGAGATAGCGGAGAGAAAAATCTGCTTGCTTGTAAGCTTTCAGTCTCAAGTTCAAATCCTCAGCGCCCACTTAAAGCCAGACACAAAGTGGAGAGAAAGCTTCTGTGGTCCCAATGTGCCTACATCAATGAGAGGAGCCAGGGGACCCCAAAGCCAATGGAAGCAGGGTGGGGATGGACACGAGAGACCCTTTCTCATGCAAGGTGGAGAGAGAGAGGGGAAACATTCAGAGATTGTACTCAGACCTCCACATACACACACAGATTTTTAAAAATCTGTATTGTATTTCTTCTATTGAAACGTGTCCATGTGGATCATACACAATTTTGTAATCAGGTCACATTTTTAAAAAAATTTTAAGTATCTTGACCAATTTACAGATTCCAAATATTAATCTTTGGTCAGATCAATACTTGCAAATCAAAGAAAGCCACGTGATCTCATCCCAGTGACGCTATAAAAGACAAAACAACAAACAGCAGCAGAGGTGAAGGGAAAGAAACGCTCACAGATTGTTGATGTAAAGTGTGGAGAATGATGTGGAAGGTCTTTAAAAAAAAAGAAAATTAGACCTTCTAAAGGAAATGACTCTCTCTGCTTGCAAATAAATGAAATATTGAAAACAAACAAACGAACAAAAAAGGCTGGAGAGATGGCTCAGCGGTTAAGGAGCTTGCCTGCAACCCTAACTACCTGAGTTCAATTCCCCAGTACCCACATAAAGCCATCCTCCCTCTCTCTCTCTCTCTTGTCTGACTCTCTCTATTTAAAAATAAATGAAATAATAAACAAAAAAAGGAAATGAATCAACACACCAATGACATACCTTCACACACATGTCTACTTGCACTGTTTACAGAGCCGACATGGAACCAACATGTCATCAACAGGTAAATGTGCAAAAGCATTTCCTGTACATATATAATGGCATTAAATTCAGGAATAAAAATAAAATCCTGTCATTTGTAACAAAAGGAATGGAAAGAACACTGAGTTAAATAAGAAGAGAACCATGGCATGAAGTTCTCTCTCTTACATAGACGTTACAAAAAAATCAAAGGTCCGTCTAAATTCAGAGCAGTGATAACAAGAGGCTGGGCTGCTAGGAGAGGAGGGTGGATATAGGAAGCTAAATTTGATCAATGAACACTGGGAAAATATGTTGAAATACCATGCCAATTCCCATGCATATGGGTAATGAACACGTTAGTGAAAAAGTAAACTGAAGCTAAGGCATTTGTGATGGTTCATGCCTGTGATCCCAGCCCTTGGAAGCTGAGTTAGAATGGCTGCTATGAGTTCAAGGTCAGCCTGAGTTACATAGTGACTGTCACAGCTGCCTTATCTACGGAGTGGACTCTGCCAATCAATCAATCAGTAAGTAAACACAAGGTAGCCAATGTTAAAATCAAACAAGATAGGCTTCAAAGCAAACAAAATTGTTTAGGAGGAAGACCAACTATATAAATCCCCAAGAACATGCCAGAATCCTAAAACTGTGTCCGTGAAATGACAAATGCAGTCATACACCTCATAGCAACACTTTGGTGGAAGACGGAATGGCTCTCCTACAAGACTATGCTGCCTGGTGACATCCACGATGTCACCAACCATTGCATGATGATAGAATTAAAGAGAAAATCACAAAGAAACCCACAGTCACTGGAAGTTAAACACTCTGCTCTTGGCAGTTGTGAGAACTGTTAGGTAGGCAGAACACCATCAGACAACAGGACTTACCTGACATTCCAGAACCCTCCCCCGAGAGAGTGGAATGTTCTGAGTCACAGGGGAACCCTCAGCAAATTCAGAAGAAATAAAGCCCTCTAGACTGTTCCTTTATCGCAACGCAATCAAAGCAGACAACAGAAACACTATTAGCACTTGAAGCTTCAATAACACGCTTCTGTACAAGCCTTCAGTCAAAAAGGAAGTTTTGTTGGAAAAAGAAACACATGAGACTTTAGTTTCAATCCTGTCCGAAAGTCTAAAGTCTCACCTGAGACCCCTGGGAGTCTCTTAACTGTGAGCCCTGGAAAATCCAAGCACAAGTTGCATACTTCCCACATAAATGGCACAGAATAAACTTCCCATTCCAAAAGAGAAGAAAGGAGGCATAGCAAGGAAAGATTGGACCAAAGCAAGACTGAACCCAACAGGACAAATACCAAACCCTACTGCTCCACGTCCAGAATCTCATGAGGTCATCTGGGCAGTTCTGGTCCTCCAGTGGTGCTGCCTAGAGCCTCTATCAGGGGCCACATCCATGAGGAGCATGTTTTGGAAATGGACACAAGAAACTTCTTCCAAAACAAATGGATAGTCTCTGAGGTTTTCAAATATATAGGCTCTCATGTGACCCAGGCTGCCTCAAGATCACTATGTAGTCGAGGATGACCTTGAACTTCTGGTCCTCCTGCTTGGGGGGCTCCCCAAGCACTGGAATTATAAGCAGATGCCACCACACCCTGGTAAGAACTGAACACTTAAAAAAATTAAAATATAAACCTGAGATCTGAAAAAGTTTAACAGGTAATATTGGGTAGGTACTCAGTAGAATCATTTAGTAGCAACTTAAATACAGCTAATGAGACAATAAGGGACCTAGACAAAGCACACACACACACACACAGAGAGAGAGAGAGAGAGAGAGAGAGAGAGAGAGATTCATACAAACAGACACATACCTATATACACAGACAGATATATACACACACAGAGAGACACACTAAAGAGACTCATACAAACAGACACATACCCATACCCATATGCACAGATATACACACGCACAGAGCACAGCACAAAGAGAAAATTTCACAGAAGAAAATATAAGGGGAATATGGATAAATGGAAAATATTTAATGTACAGGCAGCCGAAAGTGATGAGAGAAGGGAAGAAAGCCATAAGAGGGATAGTTGAAGAGATATGCCTGATAATAATTCATAAACTATTAAAAATACTCAAGCTTGGTTTATTTATTTCTTCTGCATGTGTTAGACATAGAAAAGAAATAAATGAAATAGAAACTAAAAAGATAGAAAATACTGATGGAACTTAGTTGATTTACTGAACAATTGCAACATTGATGTTTTGGGCCACTTTAAGAAAAAAAAAAGATAAAAGACTCAAGTAGACTTAAAACACACCCTCCAAGGCTCCAAAGAATTCTGGGGAAGAGAGGGTGGAAAGAATGTAAGAATGTAAGAGAATCCCCCCATGACTGACTGCTGCTCTCACAACTCATAGCCCTCAACCACATGGTGAGTAACCCCACTGAGGAGGGCCCTCAGTGGAATGGTGGCAGGGAGGAGGGGAATGGTACCAACACATGATTTGTCCATGCAATGTTTCCACTTAATAAAAATAAAATAAAGTAAAAATGAAGGAGACACTAAAACCGATCGTGTAGAAATCCAGAGGCTAACAGTGAGAAAGGGTGACGCACTCCGTGAAAAGAATCAAGGACAGAATACAGATGAGCATCCCAAACGATGCAGAGAAAGCTCCTGACAAAATCCAGCATCTTTTCATAATTAAGACTCTCATCCAATGTAGTACAGGAGAATGTGAGAGGATGCATATGCTAATTAGTGTGACTTGGCCACTTCCCATAATACTTCAAAAGAATGTGCCATGCATCTGTAATAGATATAATTTTGCCACTGTAAATGTTTAAACCAAAGAATGGATGGCTAATATATAATCTTATATTTTTGAATATAAATTATAAAACATAAGCCCAGTAGAAAGAAAAAAATAAAAAGATAAGTTGAAATGGAGTTCTCAACTAGAATTCTAGAACTTACTGAAAGTATATGTAAGAGCCAGGGAAGCTCCCACTTAAGCTAGAAAGAAAGCAATGAGAAATAAATGCACCATCTCACCTTAAAAACTGAAAGAAAAAAATAATAAAGGAAAGCATGTCCGCACCATGATTTCCGATGCTGGACAAGCAGTCATTTGGGACAGTCATCTCCAAGAGAATAAAAACAAATGAGCTGTGAGTCACAGCTTCTTAGAATTATTTCCCAGAGAGCTTCCAGGCCATGGAACTAGAGAGGGGAGTTCAAACATTACTCCCTGAGTGCAGGAGACAATTCTAACTTCAGGAGGACCAAGCAATCCAAAATTCCCAGGGAATAATACAGTGGGAAATATTTCAGCACACAGAGTTCTGAGGACCCAGAGAGGGTTCTCCTGAATTCTTTAGCTCATGCTAATTAGCACATTTGTGTTAGGAAATCACCCAGTCAGGGAACACACACACACACACACACACACACACACACACACACACACACACACACACAATGTTACATAAGAAAACTGAAGTTGAAATAATGGCATAAAGGATACCAAACAGAAATTGAAATCCACACAAAATAATGATGAATGGAGTGATAAATATACAGTAAATACCTTTTTTCGAATTTTTGGAAATCTTTGAGAAGATAACTGATTTTAACAAAATGTTATATATTTATAACATATGGACTAGGAAAATAGGAAGTGGCTATAACATTCCTTACCATATGAACCACTGTGTAATATTGAAGGCAGGCTGCACTAGATCACAAATATATACTATAAACCCTAAAAGAGTCACTAAATCTAATAACAACAAGTTATAGTTAGTAAGCCAAATGAGATGAAGTGAAATCGTAAAAGACATTTTCATACCATAACTAAAAGTTGAAAGAGGGAAAGGGACGAACAACTAGAACTAATAGAAAACAATTTTTAAGATAATAAATTTAAACAAGACCCTATTAATGATAAATGGCCTAAATACTCCAATTAGCAGAGATTTTCAGACCGGATTTAAAAACTACATCACAGTGTCAAGTATACTAAGACTCAAAGAACCAAACTTTATATTTAGAGATACACATGGGTTAAAAGGTAAATGATGGTTATGAACATTAAGAAGATATGTCCTATTGAATGAAAGGGAAAATAATTTAAACTGCCCAAAGAGTATATTGAAATGTATGGATGCCAGCCAAAGTAGTAGCTGAAAGGTAATTTATAACATCAAATGCTTCCATGAAAAAAAAAGAAATACCTGAAATTAATAATGTAAGTTTCTACCTTAAGAAACTAGAAAAATGGACACATTTAACTAAAGACAGACAGAGGAAAACAGATATATGTACCCAGAAAGTGGCCAGTAACCAAAGCTCATTCTTTGAACCAAACTTGATTCCTTGAAGATACCAATAAACTCAATAATTCAGTGGCCAGATGTGTGTGTGTGTGTGTGTGTGTGTGTGTGAGAGAGAGAGAGAGAGAGAGAGAGAGAGAGAGAGAGAGAGAGAGAACATCCTCATATCAAAATCACCTCTCAATAACCAGCAGGTTATGGATGGAAAGATGGCAGATGATAGCATCATGTGGAAATGATTTATACCTAAATCTACAAGGAGCTCGTGGTTAGTTTAAATGACCATATCCTGCCTCAGTAACAGTGAATAACCATGGCCAACACTCCAGATAACTGAGGCAAACTAAAGCCCAAGGTTCCGACCTCACAGTAGGATCCAAGTGTCTCCAAGATCAAAACCAGCCGGGGAAAGAGGTCTCTTCTGATTTCCGTGGGAAGTCTTCAATCTCCTCTTTGGAAACGGCTTTCCAGGCACTTTGCAAAGGGTCAGCTGATGGAAGCATAAGCCCAACATGTCCAGGAATTCACAGCTCCTCACCAACATTGGTTCTTAGCAAGACGCATGTGTTGAAAGTGAGGTGGTACCATCCAGTGCCTCTATGTCAAGAGAGCAAAAGACCAAAGTCATCTGTCCTAATTAATAACACAGCCTGCTGTCTGCCCACGAGGCCTTCTCTGAATTCCTCAAGGCCTGTAAATTCCAACCTGGCCGCTTACCTAGAAAACAACAGTCCTGAAGGAAGATCAAATGCAATATCAGGATTATATCATATATCATGATGTCTTTTATGTAAATCACTCACAAACAAGCCTATTTAACTCTCGCTAGTGACCATTGATTTTCCTTGTCCAGTCTCACCTGTGTGGGACACAGAAGGGTACTCTACGGTCATGGCTACCTCTCCAAACCCCAGACCTTCCCAGTGGCCCAGGCAGCCCGGAGGACAGGCAGGATATAGCCTATTATGTCCTGTTTAAATAAAGATTTGCAAGGAAAATAAATTCATGGCAACACTCATTATTGATCATCTTCCAAACCGTGTGGAGAATTCCCCCAGAGGGCTTAAGACAGAAATTAACAATGTGGTTTCCCCAGTTGCTTCCTGCTGTCTTTCCACTTCATTGGTTTTGCTCCCATAATTGTGAGTGCTCCTGTAGCCACATAATGTTTTTCCATGGCTGAGTTAGTCCAGGAAACTTCTGGATCCTATGTCACCAATCTGGGGTGTGAATAAGTAATAATAAACTGTTGTGATAGGAGAGCCATTGCGTCTTCTCTCTCTGACTGTATCACTTTATCTCTTTTTTTGAGCACACACACACACACATATATAATTTATTTATTTGTATGTGTTGCATGCATGCACCAGGGTCTCTTGCAGCTACAAATGCCTGTTCGGCTTTATGTAGGTGGATGGGGGATTGAACCCAGGCAGGCAGGTAGGCTTTGCAAGCAAGTGCCTTTAACCTCTGAGCCATCCATCTTCCCCAGTCCTCCTGTCTTTTCCACTTAAGGCTTTGATTCTTTTCTTTAATCCACCCTAAATCGACCTCATCATCATCTGCAAATGGTCAATCCCAAATCTATGGCCATCTCACCTGACCACCATACCACAGCTTCTCTCCAAAGCTCCTCTCCCTTCCTCTTTCCCTACCCTCTCTTCCAGGTTTTCTCCTGTCTCTCTGATCTCAAAGGTCTTTGTCTCCACGTCCATGAGTCTAGATATCTGGCCAGAGCCCCGCTCTTCTTATATCATTCTAGAGAGATTCTCCTCTCGAGCATCTTGAAGCCTGGGATTCCCCACCTCTCTGGCTTCAAGCATCTTCTGTGTGCATGTCTAGAACCGAGATCCTTGCTGCATGAAGCAAGGCGCCATGTCCCCCAGCCTGGTTCACCTCTTCCTGTCGTCTCCCACCACACTCACTTCTCACGACCCTCTTCGCAAAAGCTGTCTCAGCCAACTACTTTGCTCATGGTTCAACAAATATTCCAGAAGCTTCTGTAAACCCAGGGTGTGATCCTTGTCTTCCTATCTAATAGGTTTCAGCAGGTTACACCCAGAATTCTACTGAACTGAGCAACTGGACATGGTAGCTCACGCATACAGTTCCAGCATTTGGGAGGGTGAGGCAGGAGGATGGCAAGTTAGAGACCAGCCTGGGCTACATAATGAGTTCTAGGCTGGCCTGGGCTACAAACACAATTCTGTCTCAAGAAATAAATATGTAAATAAATAAATAATTACTGAATTGTTGGTTTAACATTAGGAAATGCACCACAAATGTGATACAAGACAGCAAACATGGCAGAGGAAATACAATATTACCTAGATTTGGGGAAAGATGTTTGATAAAATTTGACAGATATTCCTGATTTTTTAAATGCATAAAATACTAAAAATAAAATACTCTTTATATTATTAAAAATAAATAAAAACCTATCTCAAACCAATTTTTATTCATTCATTCTTTTAGACCATTTGGTAGAATACTGTCCTTATGATTTTCTGAATTTTGTTGGTATATGTTAAAATCTCCTTTGAATCTCATATTTTATTAGTTTGGGTCTTCTCTTTTGATTAAAATTGCTAAGGATTTGTCAATTTTGTTTATGTTTTCAAAGAGCTTCAGCCCCTCCTCCCAGGGGAATTGAAAGCAGGCTGCTTTGGAAGACCCCTGCAGGTGTTCCTGGTGAAGCCAATGTGTGTAGCAACACATTGGCTCATTTGATCCTTGCAGCCAGACCCGTAGCATTGTCTCTAGAAAGTCCACAGGTGTAAGATCTCATGGAAATCTCCAGGAAAGATAAAAACATTTAGCAAAAAGAATTTTGAAGATGAATTCACTTTCTAGCGATTAATCATAGAGGGTACAAGGGCATGAGGCACACCCCAAAAGGACAAAGAGTGACCCAGCTAATCACTGATGTGCCAAGACACATGTGCCCAGGTCCATGCTTGTGGGCGGATCTAATTAGCAAAGGTTTAAAAGAGTAGCCACAATTGGTCAGAGAAATGCAAACCGGTGCTCTACAGGGAGAGAGAAGTTCAGGCAAACTTTTTACATTGATCTCATCACTTTTCTCCCAGGAATATATTCCTGGAGATAATCTCATGTGCCCAGAGGTGAATTCTCAAGCCTACCTAGGTTTGCAGAGCTTACAGTCACAGAAATCGACTTAGAGCAGGTGCATACCTTTAATCCCAGCACGACATTTGGGAGGCAGAGCGAGGAGGGTTGCTGTGAGTTCCAGGCCAGCCTGGGGAAAGATGATAGATAGATAGATAAATAGATAGATAGATAGATAGATAGATAGATAGATAGATAGATAGATAGATAGATAGATAGATAGAGATATATAGATAGATATAGATGATAGAGAGATAGATAGATAGATAGAGAGATAGAGAGATATAGATAGATATAGATGATAGAGAGATAGATAGATAGAGAGAGATAGATAGATAGATAGATAGATAGATAATAGGAAAGAAGGAAGGAAGGAAGGAAGGAAGGAAGGAAGGAAGGAAGGAAGGAAAGAAACTGACATATAATCTAGATATTCAGGAGTGGGTAACAGTGAGTAGAGAAACATGCGGACCTGTGCTCAGAAAAAAGTCACCCTGTAAAAATCAGAAGGTCACAAACAGTCCATGTATAAGCTCTTTGTTTCTTTTAAGTAATAATTACAAATATAATACATGTGCAAATATAGTATGTTATATATTACACATCATGCTATACGCACATATATAAACAAACATTTCAGTGAATGCATACAAATTCCTAATGCTAATGATCATTGAGTTTACTTTTACTTTCTCTTCCTTTTTTTCAGCTTGCCCATATTAAAGTGGCTACAATTATTTTATATTTTTAATACAAATATATGTATGTCCTTCCAGCCTTCCTGAACCTTCTGCAGCTGTCAGGGAAGCACACACTGACCATACAGTGGGCTCAGGTGGGAAGGAAGGTGACAGCCAGCCTGGGATGCTGCTGGTCCTGGTCCCCTCTGCAGCTCCATGCTCACGGGGAGGGAGGCGAGGCTGGCTCAGGCCCCATTGGTGACGATGGTGACGCGGGTGCGGATGACGCTGGGGAGGTGTGCGGAGCCGGGCGAGCGGTGCCAGCTCTTGCTAATCCTCTGCAGTATGGTTCGCTGCTAATTTGTCATGGCACATATTTGCCTTATGTCTAATTAGCATCAAATTGCAAACTGCTATTTGCTAACAATTCATTGCATCAATCTGCTTGAAAATCTATAGTTTAGAATTGGATTGCAACTTCTCCTGTCTATCAAAATGCTGGTTCACACATACGCAAAATAACTTCCCCTTCCCGCCAAAACCCTGGCAATGTTTGTGGTGGCACAAAAGGAGAGAGGTGTGGAAGGGTTTGTTGTCGTTTGGGGTTTGTTTTCTTTTCCAGAGGAGAGAAGAATAAGTAGGAGGTGTCTCCCTTGTCTCCTTTCAATGTCCTGGCTTGATTTCCCATGGCCCAGGAAGATGCCAGGGAGAGGGTTCTCAAAGAGACAGCGTTGCCTAATCTTGCCTCAAAACCTTCCTGGGAAAGTCAGGACACACAAAAGGATTGGAAGCCAAGTCCCTGGGTCCCCAAATCAGGGACCCAAGGTCAAGATCTGCAAAAAGTAAAAGAAGTTTTCTCGGGCCCTTGCCTCTCAGTCAGGCCTAGGAGAAACTCAGCCTCACCAGGCATTTGGCATGCATAAATTATTGTGTGTGTGTGTGTGTGTGTGTGTGTGTGTGTGTGTGTGTGTGTGTGTCCTCACCTTCCACTTTACTTGAGGCAGGGTCTCCTTATTCACCACTGCAAGCTTCTGGAACATTCTCCTGCCTCCCTCTGCCTTCCACCTCCCAGCAGCTGAACTGGGATTACAGAGGTTTGTGCTTCTGTGTCTAACTGAGTTTCAAGCCAGCCTGGGCTACATGAGACCATTCCTCGAATAAAAGCAAAAGAAGAGAATGGAAAGGAGAGAGGAAGAGAAGAAGAGAAAAGGAAAGGAAAGGACTAAGTGAAGTAACTACTCTGTCACGAGGCACGATTTCTGTGCAGTCCAAGGAGAATCCAAAGGTGAATTACACTGGACCACATTGGAGATGGACACTGTCATGGTTTGATCCAGGTGTTCCCCCACAAACAAATGAATGTGTTCTGATAGATCGATCCTCAGCTGATGGCAATTCGGGAATTAGAACCTCACTAGAGCTGTGTTGTTGGGGGCGGGCTTATGGGGGTTATAAGCCAGCTCCCCCTTGCCAGTATTTGGCACACCTTCCTGCCTCTGTTTGCAGTGCTGTGGCAGAGGTGATGTCCACCCCGCTGCTCATGCCATCGTTTTCCCTGCCAGAATGGAGTCTCCCCTCGAGTCCGTAAGCCAAATAAACCCATTCCTCTACAAGCCGCTTTTGCTTGGGTTCTCCCTGCGCAGCAACTAGAAAGCTGACCGCAACAGACACCCTTTCCTGCCCTGTTTGTCGAACAGAAAAGATAGAAGCTTCCATCTGAGAGAAGCCAAGGCTCCACTGTGCAGCATGGAGTAGAAGTTACAACCTGCTCAGCCCAGCAGACAGCTTAAAATATACCAGTGGGTAAAGCCATCAACCCCAAGGCTGCATCAGGGTGCCCTGAAGTTCTCGATAGTAGTTTAAACTCCACATGATTTTGTAAAATAACAATAATGATGATGATGATGACATTTTATTTTATTTTTGTTTGTTTTTCTTTCCCACACTGAGGATGGAAGCTAGGTCCCTGCTATTCTGAGACAGACAACTCTAAGTTGTGTAGGCTGGCCTTGAACTTGTACTCCTCCTCTCTCAACCTCTCGAGTACTTGGGATTATATGCCCACACCATCAGGCCTGGCTGACATTTTAAATCACAGTAACTATTACTTTCCGTTACAAATGTTATAAGCTTCTCCATTTGTCTCTTAGAATCCTTGGTGGGGGGAGATACAAGATTTCCACAAAGGATCTTCCAAGAAAGAGGTAGAGAAACCATCAGGATCCCTGGACAAGTGACAGAACGGGTCTCTCCATGCCCGTACACTGTCTTAGCAAAGACATCCCTGCTGCCAGGTGGAGGTTGGTTTCAGGCTCAGGAACCCCAAGGCCCCATTCACACAGTTCTGCACACTTAGACATAACCCAAGGCATGTGCTGCACAGCCCGGTCTAGGGAACAGTGAGGAGGCCGGGCTGTGCCTGCTCACTACGGCTGCCTCGTAGACCTGCCTGGGGTTTGTATCCATCTTGGTTAAACCAGCAAGAATGCGATCATGGATGGAGAGGACCCACTGGGATTAGCTGAGACGCAAGACTGAGCTTCCTTCCTGGAACACCTTCAAGGTGTCACCATGTATGAGAGGTGCTGGGGTCAGAAGCAAGGTGACTCAAGCCGTCTCAGAGCACAAGGATGATGAGGGACAAGGCAACCAAAGACAGTGAGACCAGCTGTGAGGCTCAGTCCTGAGAACAGACTGAGAAGTTGGACTGAGGCAGCCTGTGGTCACGGAACATTCCAGCCATTTTCTTGCCAGTGACATGATGGTCCTTCCGTGTGGCTGACTAGAGACTTCACTGTGCATCTATAGAAATCACTTTTTCTTCATCTATTCAATATGTCGGTGGGCATCTAAGCTGACTCCATATCTTGGCAATTGTGACTGGTGTGGTAATAAGCATGTATGAGCCAAGCATGAGAGGAGCAGTATCTGAATATCACATGTTCTCATGTGCATAACCTAGACTTAAGCATACGTGTGTTCACACACATGACACAGGAGCTAAACCACGACTATTCGGGAGAGAAAGGGGGTCGGTTGGAGGGGGTGGGGGGACTAGGGTGGGCGACTGGGGTGAATATGAACAAAGTTCAATGTCATACACATATGAAAATATCACAAAGAAAGCCATCGTTTCGTAAACTTAGAAGAAATTAATTAACAATGGCATTTTTAAATGCATGGAGAACTGGTGCACAGGATAGTAACATCCTCGAAGTCCGAGGGAAGAGCAGGTGCAAAGGCCCAGGATGAACGGAAAAGCTCTGCACCATGGCAAAGCCAAGGCCACAGCTGAGTCCCTGCTCCCTGCCGCCGTTCCCAGAAGCCCAGTGTGGACATGCCTGCCCAGGGTGTCCCCTTCTGCTCTTTCTTGCATAGGATGTGACTTGTAGCCAGCTCTCCACTGAGCTCCGGAAGGAAGGAGAGTCTAGGTGATTCTGAAAACACAGGTAAGCAAGTGTGGTCTCAGGAGAAGTCTCTCCCTTAACAAGACATTAAATGAGTGTTTACCATGTACAGGGGCTCAAATAGAAATCATTCAGGCAGCTACCTATGCACATTTGCCTGTGTTTGGGTGGGAAGGAGGCCAGACACTGCATAGATCTGTAATCAACACAGAAGCACACAGGGGAAGAAAACCCAAAGGTGTCCAGGAAAGACAAACACAATTGTCCCGAGGCCCCCATGGCCTCCCCCACCATGACACTAAAGTTCAAAGATTCTCAAATCCGACACATAGAGTTACACAATATTGCAATTGGCAGACATCTTCCTGTAGGCTTCTAAACATCTCTAGATGAGCTATAATACCTACACGTTGTAAATGCCATGTAGATGGGTGTTACATTGTATCATTTAGAGAACAGTGACAAGGCAAAGGCTGCGAGTGTGCTATTTTCTTTAATGACAGTGGATAAATCTGTGGGCACAAAACCTTGATCTATGTCGTGTCAACTGTGATCCCCAAGCAATGGCCGTAGGGTAGAGAAAGAACGTGCCTATCCAAGACTGTTCAGGTCACTAAGTGGGTCACGTAACCCTTCAGAACCCCTCTCTCTGAGGACACACAAGCTCAGAGCACAGACAAGAAACCCAAGGCAGCCAGTGATGGCAGTAAGCTCAAGGACTGTCCCGAGGCTAGCTAGAGGTCTCCTCAGGACACAAAGGCCACTGTCACCAGAGCTCACTGGAACAACCACACCAGCTGTCTACCACACTGAGCCCCACCACCATGGGGGAACGCAACAATATGAAGCCATTAGCGCCTCTAACCACCCTTGAATCTTGTGTTCAGGGAATCTCTTTGCAGTGGGCTAAGTGCCCCAAAGAATTCTCCTTCAATTCTAGAAGTACTTCCATCCCCAACTGGCTGCACCCATGGAATGTTCCTGTATGCCCCGCCCCCTGCTGACCCAGAAAGGAATGAGAGGAGAATAAACTACATTAGCTGAGTGGGGCCTGGCACACACTCTCCTCGGAAGACCTGGGGTATGAAAGGAAGGGACTGGAAGGAAGACACGTCTACAAGCTCCTCCATGAGGTCTCAGTGTGGGAGCCAACTCTGGGTGTCTGCACCCCACCAGGCACAGCTGGACTGTGCTACCCTTGTGTCTTCCACCTGCCTGCATGGAACACTCACCTTTACCCTTGACAGCAACTCTAGGATATCCCCAGGACCTGCACATAGCTCCTGTCAAAAATGTCCAACTGTCAATTACAAACTTTATTTTAATGTCTTGCTTTTCGGGAATAATTACTCTGCACCTAAATTGCTAGCCGAACTTACTGCTTGTGCAAAAAAGATGACAATAAAATCAATGTTGCACAATTCCCTGAAGTCCATCCAAGTCTTGTGCAATCTTAATGGACTGTTGGATATGAAAGGCATGACCTGAGTGAGTCATGAGCCGATCCTCTCATTAGTTGGCTAACCCCTTTGTTGCCCAATGTGTTCATTCAAAAAAGTTGGCTCAAGCAATCAGGTAAGACCATGGGCAGAGTGGGAATGAGAGGTAAGATAGCAGACTGACACATATATAAAATCACAGACTGAATGGAAAACCACTTACTGAGGTAGAGAGAGAAAAAACAGTTTCCTCAGAGGTACACAGCAAATAAGTACCAAGGCTGGAACTAAGACCCACATCTTCTGAGTGACACACTAACATTACACGATCCACTGTACTTTTTGAACTTGAATGATTTTTCTTCTTTTTGGCATTCCCTCCTAGAACATAGATGACGTCGCTTCATAAAGCCAGTTTGTGTGTGTGTCAAGGTCGTTCACATTGAAGTGTGAAGCCGGGCGTGGTGGCGCACACCTTTAATCCCAGCACTTGGGAGGCAGAGGTAAGAAGATCTCTATGAGTTTGAAGGCACCCTGAGACAACACAGTGAATTCCAGATCAGCCTGGGTTAGAGTAAGACCCTACCTCAAAAAGATAAAAATAAGAAAAGAAGTTTGGTTAAGGTGTCATGACAACTCCATTCTATGAAGTCATGGCAAATTAAAAGTTCTGAGAAGTCTCACATTAATCATCATGTTTGACTATGCTTGCCCACATTTCTGAAATATCCATAAATGAGTTATGTTGATGATGGGGGTGTGGAGAAGTATATTATATCAGTTGGGAACTTCCTACAGCCTTAAATATTCTCCTCTGGGACTGGTGGCACATGCGTATACTCTCAGCACTCCAGAGGCTGAGGCACAAGATCTGTGCTTTCCAGGTCAGCCTGAGCTACATGACAAGACCTTAGGAAAGGGAGAAGGAAAGCAAGGATGGAAGGAAGAATGGAAAGCAAAAGAAAGGAAAGAGAGGGGAGGGGAGGGGAGGGAAGGGAGGAAGAAAGGGATGG
>PVHP010018399.1:0-34332 GCA_004024765.1 Zapus hudsonius | reverse complement strand
ACTTAGCATCATGTTAAATATGTGTTGATTAGGAAGGGTTTTTGTTATTTCAGTTGGAGATACACTCATTTCTGCATTTATTTACCTATTTTGCCTAGAGAAATATGCAACATTTTTATCTGAATAAAGCATTTCTATTTTATTGGAAACTTCCTTCTATCATATTCTATTTCATTTTTTCTAAATTAGTGCTTCACATAGTTTTAATAGGAAAAGTGATTTGTGTGATCCCTTATCCTTCCTCATTGTAGTGGTCTGTATTTCATTCTGTATTTTACAACTATGACTCAATGTTATCTTTCTTATAAAAGGCTAGATCTTCTGGTTCTCATTCAATTTTGTGCTGCTTCTCTGTGAATTTAATGTATATTTTGTGTAAAATAATGTTTCTTCAGGCAGTTTTGTTACTGGATTTTTCATTTCTTTCTTGGTTCAACACATGTCATTGTTTACACATAAGATCTTTACATTGTTTAAGAGATAACATTTTAGTCCTACTTGAGGATTTAGAACAGAATATAATATACACACACACCACACACACACACACACACACACACACACACACACACACATACACACAATAGATCTTGTGAAATCTGTAAAGAAAAAGCCAAGTTTATGTTTTGTAAACCTACAAGAAACATGAGCTCTTCTTTCATCAGGGCTCCTTAACATAACCACAATAGTTCAAGTGATTCTTTTTTTCTCCATGTGACAGGATTAGTATTATTTCCACCTAGTTTCAACTTTCAGCTTCCATACATCCATAAGTTGGCTATAGTCATTCAAGGTCAGTACATGGATAGGTGATAAAAATATAAAAAGAGTTTAAAAAACAAAGCAAAAACTCAGAAAAATGTTTCTAAAAAATGACATATTGAAAACACAAAAGAGACTAATGGAATGAAGACAATATCACATTTGCAAATTTTAAACAAAACTGAACATAGTGATTGCCTTTTTAAAAAAATTCCAATGCAATAATGTGGACATCAATTCAAAATTTGTAAGTATGATTATCCATTAATATGATTCATCAGTTATATTGGTAATATTCACCACTGTAACTTATTAATTGTATAATGGTCAATTATACATGGTATTATTGCTGGTGTTGATCTGTTGTTCTCAAGGATAATATGATGAAGAAATGGAAGAAATTAAAGCCAGAGCTGTTGTTCCAGTGGCATTTAAACCCAGATCTGAACCTCCTTTGAGATATGTGCAGGAAATTTTATGAAATCACTTATATCCACAATTTCACATGCAAAATTAAGTAAATTATCTCTTGTAAATGCACATAGGAATCAAATTTTATTCCTCTCTACAAATCCTGTTCTCTATCTAAGCCCATTATGTTAGAAATGGTCTAGAGAATGTCATCATTAAGGGAGAGCCAAGTAAGATAAACCTAAATCATACACTAGTAAATCATATCAGTACAGACTAATTTTAGAGGACAAAGACATGTAAATTCTGATGTATTTGTATCAAAAATTCAGCAACAATTCAAAATTATGTTAAGAAGTAAATTGATTTGAGTTTTAGCACAAACATTCCAATGGGAGAAAAGTTTGCAGGTTTTCATCATTTTTTTTTTTTGAAAACTGTGAGCAGGAAGAAAATGTAAAATGAATGTTCGTTTATATCCCATTTACTCTCAGTATTTTACAGTCATACTGTGCCCTTACCAAATGGCATTTAAGGGTCCGAGTATTAGTATTAGCATGTATAAAAATGAATAAATGTAAAGCTATAAAGTGATTTGTTCAGATAAAGTATTAGAAACAATGTTCACTCAAAACCATGTACACTTTATGTGTAAAGAAGACCAACATGCTAGAAGCCTATTTATACATTACATAATCTGATGTTTCAACCTGTTTAAGGCCATTAGGCAGTATAGGAAGCTAATGAAATATGTTCCTTCTTTCTTAGGTTATCTATAAGGTGAAAAACAAATATGAAAACCAATTTAGAATGTAAACATTTTGGAAAGGTACTGATAATATATTGGTGTTATTGTAACTGTCATAATTATCTTCTGTGAGCTACTGATTGTTGATGAGCATCTTCACCTGGCTTCCATTCACTGATCTTCATGATATGTTCTCCACATTGTTCATAAAATGAAGGTGAGAGTAATGGCGATTCCATCAATTTCCCGAGGAATAAGTGATAGAGCAATCAGAAAGCACCTGAGTGATGCCTGGATTAGAATGAGGGACAAGTAGTATAACTAATTACAGAAAGACATCCCTTTTGGTTGGTGACAATGAAGACATAAATCATTGAGCCATATCAGTACTGGAAAGAATTTACTTTCTAAAACAGGAATCAATATAGGATGTGATATAAAAAAAAACTAATATGAAATAATCTTAGAAATACAGAAAAGGTATCACAGATCCTGCCAATAAGAGCTGATGAGCGAGGTACACCAATGACCTGCTCCAGCTTGGAAATCAACTTATGTCATGTTCTGTCAGATATAAAGCTTTCATGCATAGTAATTACAAAATTGACACACCACTGGGATGAATCTTCAAACCAGGCTCACTTTGGAGGAGGAAAGTATTTATTGAAACTACAGATTGAGGGGAAGCTCTGTAACAGTGAAAGAGGCTGGCCGTCTTTCACAGGTCCAAGCAGAGTTTAGGAAAACCCATCACCAACACTATACAGAACAGCAAACAGGCATGAGGACAAAGAGAAAATTCTTTCACCTTTATATAGCCCTAAGGTGGGGTCTTGCAATTCTATCCCAGACTTAATGGCTTCCTGAGTCTCTGAAATTTCCTTCCTGCACTGCCCACACAGGAAAGGATGTTTACTTCCAGCTTCTTTGAGCTTCTTTACATCCTGCCCCTTGCTGAGAGGCTTCCTTCCTGTAAACATCCTCAGAGACCCACCCAAGATAATTAAAAAGATCCAAGTTGACAACAAAACCTAACTATCACAGTTGGTGACAATGGAGACATAAACCATTAAGCCATATCAGTACTGGAAAAAAATTTACTTTGTAAAACAGGAACCAATATGTTTTTCCTGGGATGTGGTATAAAAAGCTAATATGAAATAATCTTAGAAATACAGAAAAGGGAGAACTCATCCCGCCAATCACAGCTGATGAGCGAGGTACACCAGTGACCCGCTTCAGCTTGGAAATCGACTTATGTCATGTTTTGACAGACATAAAGCTTTGATGTGTAGTAATTACAAAATTGATTCTTTCTTATAAATATAGAAAGTGTGTAAAATGTAGGGTGCCTTAAAAATTCAACTATCAGGGTCAGAAATAGGAATTAAATACATGTTTTCAATTAATATAAAATATTTGCAAAACAATTCAAAAGATAAACACAAAGAGGTAACCTAATATGCCTTTCCATAGATAACAAACTTAATTTATAAGATCATTACAACCTCTTATTTCAGTGGGTATGGTAAATATAGTCTTTGACACTATATTTACAAAACTATATTTACAAACATGACTTCATAAATTCCCAAATATATACATTGGAAAATATTCGAAGTTGAGATAAATATATGAAAACATAGTGAGAAAATGAATTCTTTTGTTTGTGTGCTTGGCTATCTGTTTTGAGACAGAATCTTATTATGCAGTCCTGGCTGGCTTTACACCCAGGACAGTCCTCCTGCTCAGTGCCCTTATGCTTGGATTAGAGACAAGAGACACCATACCAGGTTTAGTCTTTTAGCGATACTTGTTTTAAGATTCCCTGATAGAATTTAAAGACTGTTTCTTTAATGTCGTTTAAAAATTAATAATTGAATGTTTTTCCATATCCTGAAGGTGAACACAGTCACATTTACCGTAGTCAATAGACCATCTATTATGTATTAGGTATGCTGGATGTTTAGTCACGTGGCAGCCTCACGCACATTTCTAATGGATAGAGGGTCACACTGTCTTAATTTGCAGATCTGAGTATAGAAGTACAACGGATAATTGCCTGGAATGACCATATTTTTCTTTATAAATTCATCTAATACTACTAAAAAAACTTGCAGAAATGCATGTATTTTGATGTTTTCTTTTTCACAAAGCCACTTTTAACAATAATATGTGCTCAGAAAATTCAATGCCCAATTTCATCCTGAATGTCATTCACCTGGAAAAGCTGAAAATTAGATGCCTGCAGGGTAAATGTCAAGTGACTACTTGGATGGTGTCCATATCTTATTAGTAAAGCTGTTTTCGGCATGTTCCCTGCACAGATGTGAGTGATTTGCCCACCATTCCTAAAATATTATAGAAAGTAGGGTACTATCACAGGACAATTAAAAACGTAGGATGGGGATTTAATTCTAAGTAATAAATTCAGATTAGTTAAAATTCTCAAGTAAATGGGCCCCATGTGATTGAGTTATTTATACAGTTTTCTTTACAAAAACTTCAACTCATTAAACCTTTGAAACATCAACAAACTGACTATATTTATGATGTTCATCACATGCCTCAATTTCAAATCACTTACTGATGCCTGTCTTCTCTTAGCTGGATTTTTAATGTAAGGTCATATATTACTACGGCCTTCCCTGTTTCCCTTGACTTGAAGTAATATCAGGTCAAATGTAGATACCTAAAGGGTTCTTTCATGAATAATGGACAAGGTGAAATGTTTCTAGTTCTTGCTTTTAACTATGCAACAGCACTGGCAAGAAGGCAGCCTTATGATAAAGTAGTATAAATTCATAACAAAATGGTACTTAGATATATTGGACAGATATGTATTGATAGTATTTTCAAAAGAGACAAGGTAATACCCATGAACAATGACAAAAAAAGATGTCCAAATGTGACAGTGACATTTTTACCAAGGGAACTTGTTAAAATTCTAGTGTCCACAAGCTTCAGCAAAGATGAACTCGAGATGCAACACCTTTAGGAACAACTTAGAAACATAAATAAGTTTATGTCATCAAATGAACATGCCAAAAAAGAGCAATTCTCATTTTCTATATGAAATTTATATAAAGTGTGAGCAACAATCAAAATTCTAACATTGAACTATCTACTGAATGCTACCAGATTTTATAGCTACTCAAAAAGCTACAGTTATTTTGTTTTTGGATAATTATGACTTAGAAGAAAACAGAAGAATAATTGTACAAAGTGAGTTTAGTCAAAATGATCCAAAATGTTCTTTTAAATAATAAAATGTGTACGTTATTTTTGTATAAGGTAAACAAATCATCCAAAAATGTTTTTCATTTGCTGCACAATTTTCCTGATTTTTTTTCCTCATGAGGAAGAGTAGATCAAAGGAAAAAAAAAAGAGTTGCAATATTTTTCAGGCCTTATTCTTCAGTGGGTTCTGGTAGGGTGGCCCAAGCTCTGGGTGGATCACAAGTCTTGTATCCCTATATATATGAGATATATGTAACATAAATAGGTTTCAGTACTTAAAACTTCGAAAAATTATTTGATGGATCTGATCTCCAGTTGGTTATCTCACCTATCATTAAGGAGCACATGGCAGAAAGATTGTTGAGAGGGTTGAGTGTATATTGTATGATAACACTGAAACTATCAAAATTGGTACTTGTTTCCCATTTTATAATTGGAACATTAAAGATAGTAGATGGTTTGCATGCAAAATGCTCCCTATAGTCTCATGAGTTTGAATACTTAATCCCCAGCTATGTTACTCTTCTGTAAGATTGTAGAACAGTTTTGTTGGAGGAAGTACATAACTCAGGGGTTTACTTTGAGGTATTATAGCTGGGTTCCCCCCTCTCTCTCTCCTGATTCCTGTCTCTGGTGAGATATGCCGGGGGTTTCACAACTTTTTCCTGCAATGATATACTCTGACCTCTGGAACTTTTGTTCAAATTAAATTCTTTTACTTTCATAAGTTGTTTCTGGTTTGATGGTTTGATATTCAAATAATAAGAAAATTGACATCCATAGTCCAGATGTGTGTATATATATATATATATATATATATATATATATATATATATATATAATTTCCATATTACATATGCTTTTTAGAACATGTTATTTAACCTCACAAAAAGGAAACACATCTATTTTATCCAGTCACAAATTCAGCTGTGGGTTTTGTAGAATGAAAACATTCACTCCTCTTTGTTCAACCTGAGCTTTTTGCTAAATCTTCTGATTTTCAACTTAACATGTTTTTAAATTAAAGGGCAAAGTATAAGCAATTTGTTTTGAAATTTTGCAAATTTTCATATTTCCTCTTTAAAAGGAAAATACCCTATGAATGCAAAGTACTTGCTTCACACTGTTCCACTGAAAAATCAGCCACCCACATTTGATCTGAGTGAGTGATCAATTAATACTTGCACGGTGTGAATGGGTTTAAAATGAAAAGGCAAAGTAATATTTATTGATTTTCTTTCTTCTTTGTATATACTAACACAAAATGGTAAGTAGTAATAAGGAAAGACCTTATTTACATGCCAACCTGTTCACTTTAAAATGGGTTGCTTGGACCACCCTGATGAAAAAAAAATCACATCAATTCATCTATTTCATTTATGGATTAAGCAATTCATAGGAATTCTAGTTTTGCTTAGTCTGTTGCAAAACTGAATGCCCATGAGTTGTGCATTTTTATCTAACCTTGTTGTAGTTTTAATATGAAAACTTTTTAAAAACAAATATACATATACATATACATATATATATATATATATATGTATAATCCAGATGTGGTGGAATAAATCCCAGCACTCAGGAGGCAAACGTCAGAGGAGTGCTGTGAGTTATAAGCAACCCTAAAACTACATAATGAATTCCAGGTCAGCCTGGGCTGGAATGAGACTCTACCTCAAAATAACAAAACAAAACAAACAAGAAAGAAAGAGACAAAAAAGGGAGAAGGGCACAGTCTTTGAATGACAACAGTCTCACTAAGATACAAGTCAGAAAGTGAGGGAAGACCTGACTTCCTGATCTCAAAGGTGGCATGGGTTCCTTTGTGGTAATGACTACCTATAAGACACATGAATGAAAACGTGCTTGCTCCATCTGAGTTTCACAAATTTAGTCACATTGTGGTAAAAGTAAGGGACACAAGAAATGTTGGAAGCAATTATACCCTATGAGAGTATGAAGATTATTTTTCATACATGGAGTAAGGTAAATAATTATGTGTTTGTGAGCATGCTTATAAAAAGTAGATTTAGCTTTACCTATTTAATTTAAATGTATCAAGATATGATTTTAAGGCATGTATAGCTAAAATACACTGCATTTCAAATAAGCTGAAATCATTCAAATTCTTAATGCATGTGCTGTTAATCACAATCAATGCATCAAGAGAGAGTTTGGTTTGAGGAGTGTAAAACTGCACACATCAGTGCTTCTCTTTAGACATCAGATCACTTCCAAAAGGTGAGCTTGTTAATTCTGAGGAGCATGGGGTGGCCCAGGGCACTTTCCTCTTTCTTTCTAGAGTCCTCTGTCATGGCACTCATTATGTGCACGCTGTCCACATCTCCATCTTTCTGTTGCTTCATCTGAATCCCTTATCATTGAAACACTTGAAATACATTTTCTAGAATAGCATATGTTAATAGAACTGTTCTAGTCCAGACCTGAAAACATGGAAATAATCACTGTTCTTGACCTCTCCCTGAGTTAAGGTTCCTAGCCATTTACAAATGCTCAGCTTTCACATAAACTGATTGTCAAGGGGTATAGGCTGGTGTGCCTAGGGTTACAGTGGTTCTCTCTTGTAGAGTGAGGATGAAGCTTTCATCTACTAGAAAGATTAGAACAAGGCAACAGAGACAGACAAGAAGTACTGATTTGTAGTGTTTGCTGAATGCTTTGGCTATATATCCTTCCATGTCACTGCATACATAGTTATAAATGGAGACGCAAAAAGAGCTTCCTTGATAAGCTTCATCCATGAGCCAAATGGTTTCATGTAGGGAATTGGGTTTGATATAGCAGATTTGACTAAGGAAATTTGCAAGAAGGCTGTACTTAATTACCTGAGAGCCCACTAATCTAGAAACATCTTGGGTGAATGGTTTAATAGAACCCAAGAACATTGGTTTAATAGAAGCCCAGAACATTGTGAACATTAATAGATCAGAGAAAACATGCTTGCTTTGGAAAACATGCATACTCACAATCTCATCATTAACATAATTTAGATCTATTCATATTCAACTGAGAATTAATCATATTTACTCCTGATCTTTATTGTTAAAATGTACAACATGCCATAAATCATTGTCATTCTTCTTGAGCTGACAATCTGATGTCACACAAAACTTATGTTAAAATTGTAATTGACTCTGACATCCCTGAATTTTTATTCATGCCTCATGCACTATAAAACATTTTCTTTTCATAAAAGGAGTTTTGTGTTTGTTTCCTATTTTCTTTTGAATACAAGCTTCATTAACTTATAAGCAATATTGTTAAATAAAGGAATAACTCTTAAAATATATTAATACATACAGGTGCTCAGCTCATTTTTTCTTAACGATATGATAGAAAAGGCTACAGTTGGGTATCTAGCATTGGTGATATTGCTCCATGGAATCTCAAAGGGATGAAGCAAGGAGAACCAGAGAGGTGAGGGGACAAACAAACTTAAGATAGGACAGGGATGTCACCTGAGTGTTTTCATGTTACTTCTAACTTGAGTCACACTTCGCATTTAAGTTTGCTCAAATAACTACATCAAATTGGATGTACCATTTTTCCATCCCATTTTATAGCAGAAAAAAAGTAGGGGGGAAGGGTTAATTGTAAAGAAGGTGCTAAAGACCTTGAAAGAAAGTTTCCCTTTCTCCTAGGTTTTGTGCATAGACCACGGTGAATTTTATTTTTACACTGACACTTTCCCACAATGATTGTTTTCTCTCTGGGAAGGTGATCTCAAAAACATATTTTCTATCTATTTAAAGACATCATTGTTGTTTCTCCCTCATAGTCAGCACACATCATTTATTATTAGCATTAGACCTTGGGAGTCAGCCCAAAACCCACTCTGCTAACCTCAGATTGATGTGCTTTCTCTCCAAATGAGCCACCACATCTACTTATTGTACACCCAGAAGCAGCTATGGTTCTTGCTTCTCCAGTAACAATGTTGTAATAGTTATAATCAAACTTCTTCCTCCCTTTGTTTTCAGCTGTCCCCATTGTTTGGGGCCATCAGTTTTTTTATCACAGAGTCACTGAAGTGCTCTGGCTGTGTAACATCTATTGAAACAGTTCCCAATTTGACTTGTAAAATTAATTTCATTAGGGTTTTTCCCCCTTTATTTCTTCTCTTAACACATCAAAATGAAAAGAAAGTAATATTATTTACAGAGCTATCCTTAGCTTGCAATAAAATGTTCACAATGAAGTCATGTGATATAAACACAATTAAGAATGCAGTTAGGGTGCTGAAGAAATGTCTCATTCATTAAAGCCACTCACTTGCATGCTTAACAGCCTGGGTTCAGTTCCCCAGAACCCACCTAAAGCCATTATACAAAGTGACAAATGCATCTGGAATTCATTGGTTGTGGCAGGAGGTTCTAGCATGCCTATTTTCTTTCTCCACCTCTCTTTTCTCTCTTTCTCAAAAATAAATGTTTTATTTAAAAAATAGTGCAGTTTCAAATGTCCCTATGATTGTTTTCCTGCTTTGAGCATAGCATTACCTGCTTTTAGTATCACCTATGCTTGAATATTTCTTATGCGATCAATTATTAAGAGTAAAATAATATCCATTAAGGTGAATCTTCTCAAATTTTTTATTACTTTTAGTCCCTCCTCTAATAGATCTGATTTCATGCTTATTTTTAATGCAAAACAATGAATGAAAACCTACTCATTTAAATAGCAATGGCCGAATGATGGTGCAGGCTTTTAATCCCAGCGTTCTGGAGGCACAAGTAGGAGTATCACCATGAGTTTGAGGTCACCCTGTGACTATGTAGTGAATTCCACGTCAGCCTGGGGTAGAGTAAGACCATCTTAAAAAAAAAGTCTTAAAATGATATAATTTTTTCACTTAGTGTAGTCATTTAAAATGTTGACTGTTTTCTAAGACATTTATTAAAACACAAGAAGGCTGAACACACTCCCCTCTGAAAGAGATCAGAGAGCCAAGAAGAGATCAAGTGTGCAATAGAGGTGCCAAAACAAGGCAGGGGTGGTGGTGGAGTAATCAACAGCTTTCAAATTGGCCAAGAAATCTACTCAGTGACAAGGAACCCTTAACTGGAATTGGGATCCAGCCCAAAACCCTAGGGGAACCCAAAAATTTGGGCTCCAAGGAGAAATTCCCATTACCAGAGAAATACAGAGAAGTTCATCCCAACAGAAGCTTGTCAAATTAGAAATCGGTATCTCATTTAACCTATACTGATCTCACTCTCTGATGGAGACTGTATTTTTCAGAAGGCAGTGAGAGAGCAGTGAGAGTGAGTGAGGGAGGTCTTTCCAACCCTATCAATGAGCCATAGGTGGAGAATGGCTGACATCCCAGAAAGAGATGAACCACCCCAGACCTATTGTGTAGGCCCTAAATGATACCCTTGAGAAAGTGGTGAGACAATCAAGAGACCTATCACCACAGCCAATCAGTCAACCTAGGATAGTTCAGTGTGACAGACACCAACGATTTCCAAAACAACCCAAAGCCCAAATCCAGAGATACTTAAAATCTCAACAAAAAAGCAGACTCAAAACTCACCCACTATGACTCAGGGAACAAGAGGGGGTTTAAAGATTATAAGAGCCATAGTGGGGGAGAATATCCAGAGACATTGCCCCCCTCAGCAACAACACACAAAGTGGGGGGAACCTGGCTGCCTTTTGGTGCTATCCATAACCCTCTTCCCCATGGATTGATCCAGTGTGCCCACTGAGGAGAATACCCAGTGTGTTGGGGATAGGGAGGAGGGAAATGGGATACCAACACAATATTTGCCCATACAATATATCTAATTATGAATAAAAAAGATATAAAAAAGGAAAAAACATGGGAAATAATAGAGATTAGGGCAATTCTCATTAAGACTACAAACTGTGGCATATATACTTAAAAGTGAGAATGTTGTCTATAAAAATCACCTTAAAAGAAGGGGATATTGTTATGTTACTGAGAATGGAGTGGATGTTTCCAGCACCTGTTCCTACTGATATTTCCAGCTTTAACTACCCACTGAAATGTGTTAAGATATCTCATGGCAGAATGGAGAATGCTATGAAATAATCAATCGAGAGTGTGACGAATACCATGAAACCAAAAAAACTCCAATGAAAGCAGTTTTCAAGCTTTCCCCATTTGAGGTGTCATTGAAAATGTACTTTTCTGGGGCTAGAGCTTGGCTCTGAGAAAGATGCTTGCTTGAAAATGTACAGTTCTTGGGGAAATTCAGTTTTTTATCCCTCTTTCCTGCTGTATTCTCAACACTGATTTTCAGTAGTCTATTGTTTGAAGTATATTAAAAGTAAAGATACATACAATAATCTTATCTTCTGGATAACTTCATATGAAAGGACCTGAAATTCCAGTAGAGATGCCAAAAAACAGATTCATATTCACCAAAACTAACCATTCTGATTCAGCAGATCTGTAGAAGACAGTCACCGAAAACTCCAAGGAGCGATGGTTGAGAGCTGAGGTTTGAAACCACAAATTTCTAAATTTGCTTAATGCAATGTTACTTTGGGCTAGATATTAACCATCTCAGACTCATTTAAAGTCTCACATTTCCTATTTTTATGGGTATAATGATGATTCCAGCATTGTCTAGCTGCTATGAAGATTTCATAATAATCACCTAGGAAGTTTCTGTCCCCGAATAACACTATTTATCATAAAGTTTCCTCTATACTCTTCCCTAAGTTATTGTCTATGACTAAAGTACTTCTACACAGTAAAATCGTTGCCATTCACTTCTTAAAGTTTATCTGTATATTGAGCTGCATTATTCTAAGTTCAAGGTTAAATTCTTATTCCAGTAATGAGGAATAAAGATTAAATTTTATGTTACTTTACAATGCAATTTACATATTTTAAAGCAATTCACATTTTACTTGGAAATGCTAGTTTGTAACCCAGTAATAAATTTTATTTTGATCTTGACATGTAATAAAATGTTTTATACACACATATCTCTGTTCAGGATTTCTACTATTTGGAAAACATTTTATTTCAACAGATAAATCTAGGAAAATCTGAGTATCTGTAAAAAAAAAATCTTGAAAACACAGTGGATTAAGCAAAACCAAGAGTTATCAGAAAGACACTAAGTCATGCATTTATAAAGAGTAGGCAATTAATTCCACACTATGTTGAACACTGGATTTATAAACTTTTTTATAAATCAAAGTCTATCAACTTTCTATTATTTCTAATTCTGGATGGATTAAGTGTATAAAATGAAGGCAGAAGCACAGTAAGTCAAACGGCAAAGAGAAAAGTTATCATTCTGAACCATAACTAGTTATGATTTCCCATTATACAAATGTGCCTTGAATTTCCCCATTGCAGGAAGGTTATTACACCCAATAACCACTGACCTTCAGGTCACAAATTGAAATCAACCAAATCTACAACTCCATTTAAATTATAATGCCCCTCTCATTTCCTGGAAGAATCTCATCATGGAGATCATAATTGCAAATTGGCCACCAAACACATTACAAGTACTTAGATTTGTTTTAAATTAAAAAGTATCATATTACATATTCCATCAGCTTATTACAAAGTTGTTTATAACACATTTCAAAGAATCAAGTCTGAGCATCTACTTTGACAATCTTAAAAGAAAACAAGGTATGTGTACCTTCTCACCAAAGTGCACAAAGGAGGAGAATGTAGCACCCTGATCACCGTTAATCTCTTACATAGGCTTTATAAAAATATAATAATTACATTTAATTTCTATTAAATTATATTTGGTCAAATGAAATGGCAAGGACAGATTTTAGTAAATAATTATATTAATAAATGAAGACTTATGTCCATACCTACTAAATTTTCTACAAATGTGTTTATATTTAAATAATACACTAAATTGCAAAGGAGTTACAGCTCAGAATTCAGTAAATAAAAATAAGAAGAAAATCTGGGTGTGTTGGTGAAAAAAAAGACAGAAGAATTAAAAGTTAGATGTCACACTTGGCTACATAGCAAGTTTGAGGTCAGCCTGAGTACATGAGAACATATCTTACATCAAACATAGAAGACCAAGAGAGAAGGGAAGAAAGTAGAAGGTAGAAAGACAATGGGAGAAAGAAAGGGAGGAGGGAAGAAGGGAATGAGAGACGAAAGAAGGAAGGGAGGGAGGAAGGGAGGAGGGAAAAAGGAAGAGAGAACGAGCTCATTTTTGTCATTATCTACTGTTCAAATGCACACACACACACACACACACACACACACACACACACCCCTAGTAAAGAAATTTAAGAGATTCTCTCAGCAAAGATTCAAGACAGATGTCTTTTATCCAACATTGTCCTCATAGTAGATTAGATATTATTTCCAAAGAAAAGTCAATTTCCCAAGAATATATATTTATCAACTTATATTGGAAACAGTGGAAATATAAAGTAATGGTTATTGTCAAGAAGTCAATCTGACCTAGAATTTTTCATAGTTTTGCTCCCTGTAGAACAATGCAAATGTCAATGTTACATTTCTCCGTTCATCTCAATTTTGAATAAATATAAAATCAAATGCCACTGTCATTCCTATATGGATATCTTTATCAATAAGATTAGGCTTTGATTTTTTGGTTGTTAATGTGAAAATTAATATAAAACAAAGATCTAATTCAAATAAATTTTAATAATTAAATTTGGGGAGAATTTTAAAATTTTATTTAAGGTATAACATTGATTGAGTCACAATTAGCATGGTTTTATGAATGTATCAGTTTGCTTTCCTAGAAAGTGAGAACTTAAAAATAATTTAAGAAAACACACTATTTGCCCTAATTTTTATATATGGTGTATATTGATTTATTTCATAAGTTTTTAAATTATATGTATTTTAGTACATTGGTTCTTTTCATAGTCTTTAAATGCTTGTGTTAGAATACCATTAATAATTGTGAACTACCATTATTATTTCCTTTCTTGTAAGTTAGATAATAAAGAATAAATTACATTATTTTTATTTTTATTTTCTACATTAATACACTACTGGGTCATTCTTACTCATACATATCTAAGCATAGATATTTTAATGTTTTACTTTAAATTTTAGAATTATTTCTCTATTTCAGAATTATATCGGCATCTCAAAATTTTCTGGAAGGGAAAAGATTATATTTCCTCAGCTTTACTGTTACTCTTTTCCTAAAATGTATATCCAAAGGAATACTGTTCTGTGGTCTAGTTTGGTTGAGTGCTTACTTTTAGAAAGCAAGAATCAGTTCATGGTTACTGAAAAGTCTAGAATTCTATTACTTGGCATTCACTATGAGCTAGCATTTCCAAGTCTTCCCTTTGCACTCTCCACACATTCCTTGACAGCTTGCCTTAAATATCACGAAATTAACGTTGTCAAATTTTATTACTAGTTCATATTTCTCCATTAAGCAACAAACTAAAGCCCACAATGTATTTTATATCAGCATATCCAACTCCCACTAAATTGCTTTACACCCCTGCCTTCCCTTTGCAGTAGATGACACTTAGAGAAACTGCACTCACTAAACTTGGAACCAATCCTCTCTGACAACTTCATTTCTTCTTATCCAGCTCCTTCAATCCTACCAAATTATGACTCTAATGAAATTTATCCTCCTTCAGTCCATGCTGTTGTTATTCCATGCAAGCTGTATGAGGATTTTCTACAGCATGATAACTAATAGCAAGAATATGTGTTACACCAGGGTTTATTGATTGACTTCCATAATACAGGGTGATATTCCATCAATAACTCTCTATATGCTCCAGAGGCTGGAAATTCATGGAATTCCAGGAAGTCATGAGAGGGCATTCTAATCTCAAAATTAAACAAATATCTTCTAGGTCACATACAATCTAAAACTCAACTAACAGATGCTCATGTAGGTATATAGCAAAATGGATGTATTAGAAACTGCATGTAGACATCTTTATATAATAAAGCTTCTGTGTATGCACTTCTTGAAAGTGAATATCATCACTTCTCAGATGGTTGTTCAGCCCATCCTTGCTCTACATGCCAGAGTGTATTTTTTTCTTATATTTGCACATAAATCTACAATATGGATCTCAAATATGTACTAAAGATTTAAGGTTTTATGTTTTGAATAAATAACATTGAAAAAGTGATTAATTAAATGCCAACTTTTAAAACCCCGGAGTATCTTCTAAAATATGGCTTTATAGCATTCCTTGAAATTTTAACATCTGGCAAATGATTGTTGGTATTGCTTAAGGAGGGCACAGAGTACAAAGGGTTAAGAGGGTGTTGAAGGTCAGAAACCCCGGTGGCTAACCCCAGTAGGCGTTTCCCTATCTCCGCCCTCAACTCTGAGACTCCCAACCCCCCAAAAGCACGCCACATAGACCCAGGTTCGCACCCTAACCCTACCACCACCATCTAATATGTGCCCAAACTCACGTCCGCATGCAAAACAGGAATTCACAGGTTGCTGATTTTTGCCAATCTCCATTGCCCATTCCTTTCCCTCCCTCCTCCTCAATTTCTATTTAAACCCACAATACTGTTACAATAAAGGTTGATTGGATTGGTGATTGGGACTTCTTGCCATGGATGCTTTTTCTCCCAGGACTGTGCTGTAACACAAGGGGAACCATGATTCCCCTAGGAAGCCATGCTTTCAGAGCTGAGCATACAGAGCTATGACACTTCCGCGGGCTCTCAGGCCCACAGACATGCCTCCATGGGTGCCTGGGCGGCCACCGAGGCCGACCCACCGCTGCAGACCCGCTGTAGCCATCAGACCTGCCACTGCTCTGAGCACACTGGCCCTGCCTCCCAGAATCTGCGCCTCTTCCCAGCTGGAGAACAGAAGCAGCCCTGGGAAAACTCCAGCCTGGGCCCCAGACCTGATCCTCTTTCTTTTTTTATTAAAACAACAAATGATGAGCACACATTTATCATAAAAGATATTGTTGAATTATTGTTCCTAATATCTAAGACCTATGTTCAATTAACCATTGTCAAATCTTTTTTTGCTAATCTTTTTTAAATTTTTTGGAAAAATCTTTTCACAGCAAATCAAAAACAACATGATACACCCTTCACCATTTGAGTATACATCTCTAAGAAGTAAATATTTTATATAACCAGAATATCATTAGCATATCTTAAAAATCAGAGTATTTCCTTATCACCCGGAGCTCCTATGACACTCAAAATCTCCAACAATCCCCCAAATATGTTTTAAAACTATTTTTTTACCTCAATCATCACCAAGAGTTCCAGAATGCAGCAGCTCACAAGTGTGCTTTCTTAGAATTTCAACTTGATCAGTTATCTACAGACTCATAACTATCAGTTTGATGGTGCCTAGAAATACCTCTTCTCATCACTATTTTGTCTTCAAGATCATGTGTGATTACACAGGTGATGAAGCTTCCTCTCGAACCTGTAAACCTCAAATCAACTCTTTCCTCCCATCAGCTGCTTCTGGATGGGTGTTTTGTGACAGAAATGAGAGAGTAACTATTGTATCAATAATAAACTGACAAATCAAAGATAATGACTGAACACCAGGTCTGTTTTCTCAGGAAAGCATGTGTCTTGTTCAAACTCGTAATTGTTTATAGTGCAAGGGTTCTTTATATATATATATTCTTTGTATATTTCTTCCATTAGACATGAACCTCTTCCTTTGGAGGTCTAGATTAATTGTCTTTATATTTCCAGTTCCTAGCATACTGCTTCAAGCATGGAAGGCTCTCAGTCAATATTGTTCAAAGAAAAGAAGAATGGAAAGGCAGACCATTGCATCTCCATTTTAGAATACACAAACAGAATATCCAGATTTCAGACCCAGTCCTAGTGTGACTTCTTGTAAAGTTTTATGATTTAATCAAAGGAAAATGGAGTCGGTTCTTCTTTCTTGCATGACTATCTCACTTGTCAGGGTAAATCTATTCTAAATGGAGTGCTCCAGCCCAGAAGCACTTGCCCCACGGAAATTATACTCTGCTCCCTAGTGGGCATCATGGTAAATGATCTAGAATTTTGGAACATTAGAATTGAGAAGGGACCTTAGAAATCTCTCAGAGATAATCTGAATGCTAACCCTTTCTCATGCCACTTAAACTTTCTTATTTCTTCACTGTCATTTAACAGTTGTTAATGCTGAGAGCATTGTACAGTTTGTCAAATGTGAACAACAAGGATGGTTCCTGTATTTGAGTAGCTACAAACAATTATGGCCAAACAAATGTCAAGGTAAGGAGTGAGCAAATGAGATGATTTGCTGGACGAACTGTTGGATTCTACAGGACTTCTCTCTCGACAAATACAAGTGTATTTCTCCTCTTGAACATTGGCTATCAATGGGCGACTCACTTTCTCACATGGAGCAAGGTGCTGAACTACACTGACCTCTGGTCATGGAGAACATCTCCCACCTTGATTTCATTTTTGATTGTTTTGTTCTTGGAAGGACCCTGTTAGCTCATTGAGACCCTGCAGAGCACAAAAGACCATCAGCATCCAGTCAGCATCCAGCATCTGCTGCCCCCCCATGGCTCTGAAGCACTACTTGCTACTCACTAATGGACCAAAACTCCATCAGAGTGTGAGAGAAAATTGCTTAGCTCTCCTTAACCATCACAGATTTGGGTGGGTATGTAACGCAGTAAGCAATAACTGGAATCTAAACATTTTATTTTAAGCTATATTTCTGTGTAACCTTCCTCATGAATTCCAGCAATCTGCACCAGCATGTGTGTATGACATCCCTCATGTAACTTTATGTTGCCTACAGCTTTTTCACTAGACAAATAACAGTTAGAGGCATTAGAAGCAAATATTCTTGAATTATAGTTCTGATTGTACCATTTACCAGATCTCAAAATATTTGATGATAGTCTAAATAATCAAAATTAATTAATAAATTGTAAATAATTAATTGAAATTCAATAATCAAAATTTCAATGTCATAACCATCAACAAAAAAAGAGAAAAAGGAAGGAACTCAGCAAAAGAAACAGGGAGAGAATCAAGGAAAGGAAATCCGTTCTTCGTATCTCCCAACATACACATTGTCTCCTGGGTGAACAGAGGAACTGAAATGACAAGCAGATATGGAAGGTTTTCTGGGCTGAGCTTCCCATCCTTCACATACGTTGCATATCACACCTGTAACATAGCATTCCATAAAGTGAGGAAAAGAAAACAGAAAACAGCAGGGGAGGAGGAACTAGGCCATTTTTGGCTTTTAAAAACGAAGGCGAGTCATAATCAACCAAGTGTCCTACATAAAGTAGTGTGGCAGCCCAGATGACATCATCACTTCAGGATCTGAAGAGCCTGGAAAGTTCCCAGTAGGCCACCCATAAACACTGTGGCCACCTGTAAACCCTTCCCAGGTGAGTAACCTGAAGTTGGAGGAACACAGGTAAGATAAAGCCTCCTGCATTCCACCAACATTCGATGAATTTCCACTTTCATGGTTCCCTCAAATTCATGACTCTGGAGGAAGTGCCACAGTGTAGCCTGCCTGAGGCTTGAACTTCAACAAAGGAAACTGGAGATTCTCAGTGAGATCCAAGGCAGCCACCAGCAATTCTGCAATGCAGTGTGCAGCTGCACAGCTCATGGAACAAGTCTCTAGGATGCCCCAATGCAGGGCTGAAGAGATGGCTTCAGCGGTTAAGGTAGGATGTTCCAGTGCCTGGAGAAGTGTTTCTCCTGCAGCAACAAAAATACTCTGCCCTCTCAACCCCACATCTCAGTTTCCAGTTGGCTCTTGGTTATTGACCAGGAGCTTTTCATCACTGAAGAGGAGAATCCGCTCCTCCACACAGCTGGGAGAAATCATTCCACAGCAGCACACATGGGATTTGAATACCCCACCTTGTTACCATAGGGTCAGCTGGCAAAATGCTGTCACAGACCTTCCAAGGAGCCCTCGCCTGAACCTAGGGAAATCGGCTTTTGATATGGAAGCCAGGCTCCTTCTTAATTTGGCCTTTGATTGAAAGAAGCAAAGTATAAACCTATGATGTAAGTGTTGACAAAATTGTTTCACAAAATTCAAATTTAGAAGTTATCATCAGGTTTTGCAGTTTGTGTCCATAAGGATGGGTTTGATAACTCAGTTAGGAACAATTAAAGCTTCCTTCCTGTCTGTCCCACATCCACTGAAAGACTCTGACCTGTATACTCCTCCAGAATGGAAAGGTACCTTCAGGGTTAAGGATTCACCAGCCCTAATATATATGTAAAGTAGGAATTCTGCTTATTGGTCTTTGGAATTGCTTGGAGAGTTTAAGATAATACTGATGATCTGGCTATACCAGAGACCAAGAGAATCAATCCTCCTGGTGGTGTCTTTAAGTGCTTCTCCTAAGTGACTAGGATATCTACTGTCACTAAAATCCCATGGTCTAATGGTAACTCTCAGTGCTCACTGTCAGAAGCTGTTCTCCCCACAATTATTAGTTCCTGAAGTTCCTTGGTAACACTCTCCATCTGCGACCACAGTAATGCTCATCACACTGCTACTTCTTACCCTTGCCCTTATCCAGACACCACCAAGTAATTCATCCAGCCAAGTTTATATTTTTCCCTTCCCCTGAAGAAAGTTATTTGTTCAGATACAATCTGTGATGCTATGAGTTATTGTGACGATCTGTATCAAGACTTGTTGCAACTATTGAATAGAAAAAAAGCTGTTTTTCTATTGCAGAAATCAGCAGAAAAACATGATGGTAGAAAGCTCCCAGAAGTCAGTCATTCATAACAAGAAGATATGCTTATATAAATCAAGTCAGTTTATATTTTTATTTATTTTTTATTTATCATTTTTATTAACTTTTTTGGCTTAAAATTATATATATTAACACAACAATATGCTCAGTATCATAGGTTCTTAGATAAAAACATTCAATCCATGATGAGATTCCCTCTTATGTATTAGTTATTCTCCCCCCCATGACTCTTACATTCTTTCTGCCCCCTCTTCTGCAAACTTCCCTGAGTCATAGTTGGTGAGTTTATATATTGCATAGTTATTAGGTTATTAAGAGTCTGTAAATTTGTATTTTGGACAAGTTGGGGCACCCTTGGTGCCTCTCTCCATTGTCCTTCCCCAGGTTATCTACCTTGCTGTGGGAATAGCTCTTTTGCTTGTCATTTCACTTCCTTAGAGGTTACAACAGGGCTCCAAATGGTAAGTTTGAGGTGAATTCTCTCTTGCTTGGATGCCTCTCGTCAAATCATAATCCCTTTGGTGGAGTTCAGTTGTCCCTGGTTCTTGTTGCTTTCTGAAAAATACAAACAGAGTCTCCAGCAGAGAGTGAGATTATTATTGGTCAATTGAGACAAATATTGCTAGGTTGGTGAGCGTTTGGAGGGTGTAGCCTTTCTGAGGACCTATGGTTAGTAAGGACTTTTCCACGTAGATGGGGTTCTTAGTCCCCATTCAGGGTTGCCTTGGGTCCCCTTACCAGATCTCATAGCCAATTAGTCAGCTGTTGATTACCCACCTAGGTTGGGCACCACTATTGCACAGATGGGCACTTCTTGACTTGCTTGTCTGTACCATATAGCAGTGTGTTCTGCACTCTCAGGCCATTAGTCAGTATAACTTGAAGATGCCTCCTGCTCTCTCTCAGGATATTGTTGGTCTGGTTCCCCTTGCATTTCACGGAACACCATCTGGCATTACCCAGGCTGCCCATCTGGGAGCTGATTTCATTTCTGGATTCAGTAGGGTCTCTCAGTTGTGTATGACATCAGTCTGCGGAATCTTCATCAATAGGGTCGTATCTTTTGCCTAAAGTGGGTAATCAAAGGCTGTGACAAAAGTTTGTCTTATTTTAGGGACCTTATGGGTGACTCTGATCAACAGCTCATTGTGGGAGATGACTACTTACTGGGTTGAGGAGCCAAAGGTCAGCTTCCTTTGTACCATAGGTAGGCTCCCCCCCCCCTGCCCAACCCCTTTGGGGCCCTATCTACCTCCAGAACTTGTTGTACAGAAGATAGGATTCTATGGAGTCAGATTATTGTTAGTTTAGGTATGTGCACATCTCCCTTCTTTTGTCCCCTTTGCCTTTCACCTGAATCTCTAGTCATATTTACTTTCAGTATGGTTTAACCTGATTAGGGGCCACAGATAAGGGAGAATATGTGGCTGCGCTGGTCTCTCTGTTCTTGTGTGAGTTCACTAAGTATGATCTGTTACAAATCCATCCATTTTTTAAAAATTTCATTATATTATTTTTCCTAATTGCTGAGTAGAATTCCATGGTGTATATGTACCACATTTTTGATATCCTTTCATCTAGCAATGGGCATTTAGGTTGCTTCCAATTCCTAGCTATTATGAATTGAGCCACTATAAACATGGTTGTGCAGATGTCTCTGTGCAGAAATGAGGAGTCTTGCGGATATATGCCCAGTAAAGGGATAGCTGGGCCAACTGGTAGTTCTATATCCAACCTGTTCAGAAGCCTCCACACTGCTTTCCAGAGTGATTGTACCAGTTTGCCTTCCCACCAGCAGTGAAGGAGGGTTCGTTTTTACCCCACATCCTCACCAACACCTTTTGTGGGTAGATTTTTTAATGATTGCCAGTCTTACTGGAGTGAGGTGGAATCTCATTTTTGTTTTGATTTGCATTTCCCTGATTATCAATGATGTTGAACATTTCCTTATATAAGAATTGGCCATTTGTAATTCTTCAGAAAATTCCCTGTTGAGCTCAGAGGCCCATTTTTTAGAGGGTTGTTTGATAGTTTATTATTTAATTTATTGAGCTCTTTATAAGTTCAAGATATTAGACCTCTATCTGTGTTACAGCTGGCAAAGATTAACTCCCAACCTGTTGGTGCTCTATTGGCTCTGAGTATGGTAAGATTGTCTGTACAGAAGTTTTTAATTTGATGAGATCCCATTGGTTAAGTGATTGCTGTACTTCCTGATTTACCAGAGGTTTGTTCTGGAAGTTTTTCCCTACTCCTATTTCATAGAGAGTTCCTCCTATTTTTTCTTCCAGGATTTTCAGAGTTTCAGGTCTTGTGTTGAGGTCTTTGATCCACTTGGAGGTGATTTTGGTGCAAAGTGAGAGGACTGGATCTATTTTTATCTTTTTACAAGTGTTTATCCAATTTGTCCAGCACCATTTGTTGAAGATGCTATCTTTACTCCAGTTGACATTGTTGGCATGTTTATCAAAAATTAAGTAGCTACAGTTGCTTGAGCTTAGGGCAGGGTCTTACATTGGTCTATCTGTCTGTTTTATGCCAGTACCATGCTGTTTTTATTACAATGGCTTTGTAATGTATCTTTATATTGGCCATGGTGATACCTCCTGATGAGCTTCTTTGACTAAGGCTAGCTTTGGATATCTGAGGCCTTTTGCTTTTCCAAATAAATTTGGAAATTATTTTTTTCTATGTCTACAAAGAATAATGCTGGTATTTTTATTGGCATGGCATTGAATCTGTATATTGCTTTTGGGAGTATTGCCATTTTTAAGACATTAATTCTACCTATCCAGGAGCATGGAAGATCTTTCCATCTTTTCATGTCATCTTCAATTTCCTTCTTCAGTGTTTTTATGTTTTCATTATACAAGTCTTTCACACCCTTGGATAGTGTTATGCCAAGGTATTTGAATTTTTTTTGAGACTATTGAAAACGGGACTTTTTCACTGATTGCTTTTTCTGTGTGCACATCATTTGCATACAGGAAGGTTACTGTTTTTTGTGTGTTAATTTTGTATCCTGCCACATTGCTAATGGAGTTAATAGCATTATCTTATTGATAAAAAGACTAAGAAGTAATTCAAACCAGGTTTTAAGCCAAACACCTCACAGTAACAGAAAAATACAAGTCCCACTTTTTCCTCAGGCCAACTTGAACTGTTTTCTATGACGTAGAGCCACACCATTGCAGAGTCCATTGTTACTTAAGGAGATGTTACCTTGAAATGCCAAAAACTAAGCTGTGATTTCATAAAGTAATGAACAAGTGCACTTACATATTCATGCTGAAAGATCTCAGGCATCTTAGCTCAACAGAAGGTACTGTATCCCTTCAAGTATGGTACAACTCAGAGAGGAGGGCCCAGGAAATTAAGTAGTTATCTTCTATTCCGTTATTTTCTTTAATAACTCTCAGGACTTTTAGGTAGCTTTGTCTCAGCTGAATATGAAAATGATTAAGGCAAAAACAAATTTTAACCCTGTCTGCTAGAGCTTTTGTTATAGTGACTATGGCAATAGAAGAAGAGTTATGCAAAGCCATATACAAGACTATCAGGACAATGGGTCAGATGCTTATCCTTCCCCTCTTAAGAGGGAATCTTAAGGGGTTTCATGAAAAGTGTGCCCTTGGTCTGCAGATACAAGTAAAAGAAGATAAATTGACACAATTTTCTATTTGGAAGCTGTATTACTAAGCAGTCTGCATATACACTACCCTAAACTCAGTGGCTTTAAAATGTTTTTATTGGTCCCATCAATTCAGCATCAGCTGGGTGGTTCTTTTCTTTCCTGGGCTCACTCATACATATGGATTTAGCTTTTTGTCACCTAAGGGGTTGTTTCCCTGGAGATGTCTAAAGGAAAGGGAGTTTGATTATGCCATGTGCTCTTTGTCCTTAGAAGGTCTACTCTAGGATTCTTCACAAAGTAGAGGTACAGCAGGCTGCCAGATGAGAGGAAAATTGCACCTGATCGTTTGAAATCTAGTCTAAGAACTAGACCACTTCTTAATGGAAAGAGCTGACAAGTCTTGTTGTTGATAGCCAATGAGAACTCAGAGAATAGTTAGACTAATCTTCCTTATTAAACACATTAGAAACTGAAATTCATGTATTTAGTCTGCTCTCCTGATTGGGAGGATTATCTTGACCACCACAAGAAGCTTTCCACTTGGATACTTTCTTCACTACATCCTCTTTTTTGAAAATAATTTTCCAGGTGCCATCATGTGCCACTCAGAACTTCTTGGTGGAATGGTTAAGGCAGATATTAATTATATTTTATTTATTTATTTTGGTAAACTAATGCTCTGTTATTCAAGGTTGCCTATCCAGAACCTAAGAATTCTTTTTCCATGCTGATCAATGTGAGCCTAACAGGGCAGGCAAACATGAAGAATGAATGAATGAATGAATGAAAACATACATTTCAGAAAATAACAGCAGATTTTTTTTATTTTTTCAAATAAAATTTAGCAGTATTGGATTTATATTATACCTGTAACAAAGTACCAGCTTTATTGACTTACTAGTTGAAGTTTTCACTCACCTTGTACATTTACTTTGACGCTATCCCAGCACCTTTAACAAGTGAATTTTAACAAGTGAACTTTGACGCTATCCCAGCACCTTTAACAAGTGCCTTGGCTCCCATATTGCCCAAATGTCCTCTATAAATTCCTCTGCCAAAAACTCATTATAGTGACTTTTAGAAGATTTTTTAATTAAACGGGAGGTGAGCAAACAGAAGTGAACTGTATATATAACCAAAAATTAATTGTCACCTTAGCTAAGTTTTGGAAGGACAAACTTCAAGAAACATTAGTGTTTGTACCAAGAAAAAGAAGCAGCACCTTCTATAATACAAAGATAATGGCTATAATAATGATGGAAAGCTGACATGAATGGTTAGCTTAGTATCATATAAACATTTAAATTTTATACCTAGAGAATATTAAATAAAATCATAAAATATACACTGGGAAGAAATAATTTGATATAATCAAGACAAGCAAGCCCCAAATTTTTATTATACTTCAACAGTCCCGTAACATGAAAAAGTAGAGCTGTGAATAATTTCAAATATTTGCCTTCAGTTTTAAAAATCCTTGATGCATTTGGCAAAATGCCTTAATGGAATTGATGACATGAAATTCTTGTGATGTATAAACAAAGTCTCTCTCTCTCTCTCTCTCTCTCTCTCTCTCTCTATATATATATATATATATATAATATAAATATATAATATATATTTACTGAAACTGAATCCTGACCTATGAGAATTGAGCTTGACAAATTTGATAAAATTAAATAATAATGAATTTTCTCATGTTTGTTTATATCTAATAGCTTCTAACAACCGGGTTTTATTGCTTTTAACAATGAAGCAATGAAAATAAATTGATATTTAAAAATTAATTTGCTAGTCTTTTAATTTGTTAATTTTTTCATTAACTACTTATGTTTTTTTTAAATATTTTATTTATTTGAGAGAGAGAGAGAGAAAGAGAGAGAGAGAGCAGGCACAGAGAGAGAATGGGCACACCAGGGCCTCCAGCCACTGCAAACGAACTCCAGACACATGCGCCCTCTTGTGCATCTGGCTTTATATGGGCACTGGAGAATTGAACTCTGGTCCTTCTGCATTGCAGGCAAACGCCTTAACCGCTAAGCCAACTCTTCAGCTCTACTTATGTTTTTTTAAAGAAGAAATATTCAACAAATATATAAAAAGGTTGTTGAACTACTGAATCATTTTTTTATAATCCCATTTCAATAATTCCTGGAGAACATCTGCCTAAAAAATGTCTCAGGCAAGTGAAAGGTTTACTATTTAAGTTACAGATTATAGGTATTTCGGTGTTTTTTCTTCATAACTCAATTGTGTACATATATATTCATTTAGTTCATGGATTTTTAATAGCCAATTCAAGATTAGCCAGTTCAAGCTATTATTCAAAGATATTACTCAAAGTATATTGAGAAACATTTGGTAACTCAAATATGTATCCTTCAAATGTGAGTAAAAGAACTAACTGAATGCACTCACTCCTCTTGAGGAGTAGGAAGAGGTAAAGAGAAACATTATGAGTCATGAGAGCAATGAGTCCATAATGGTCCTAAGTCACACATTAGTTCCATATTTTGGAAAATACCTTTGTCTGAATATATTCAATATTTGCATATTTACTTTGACCTGCTATTTCTTAGTCAACCATTTAGTTCTATCATAGAATGTTTGAGTATCTGTATGAAAACTTCATAACTAAGTAGCTTACAAACAGTGCTTATTTTGCATGTCTGGAGCCTATAAAATCCTAAATCAGAGCGTGTGTAGATTCAGTGTGTGTTGAGGGTTCCTTTGTTAAAGAAAGGGCTTTCTCTCTGCTTTGTCAGACCAAGAGAGGCCACATAATCTCCTTGAGGCCTCTGTTCCAAGAAAACCTTCATAATGTAATCATCTTTTAGAGCCCCAGTTTTAATATGTTCAATAATTTGAATTTGAGTAGGCAAACAATAAGTCCATAGCAAGATCATGCTGAGCTCTAATTTACTCAAAATTTACTTTATCATGTCTCTTTTCCCTACCCATGATCTATAAATCCTTGTGAGTGTGTGTGTGTGTGTGTGTGTGTGTGTGTGTGTGTGTATTAACTACACATACATCAATACCTCACATCTGGATTATAAACTCCATGGGCCAGAAGACAGAAGGTTTTCTGGCCTTTATTTTTAAGTTTTATTTCCCCCTGCATCACTGTACTTGGGACTTTTCCAAAATAACATTCTACACATATTCAACCCTGAATAAGTATGACTGCTGGATTATATTACACTTAAAGAGTGTTCTTTTCTGAAAATTTTCTTTAATTTGAATGTACATTTATTGAGGGAAATTGAGGGGCATTTAAGTAAATCTTTTCTAAATTCAATCGTTCACTTGCTCAAGACGTACCTGCAGAGCAAAGGTGGAGATGTAGCTCTGTTGGTAGAGTGCTTGCTTATCACACTCAACGACCTGAGTGCGATGGCCAGCACCTCATAACTGGGTACAGGGATGCTCTTCAGTTCTCCCAGCACTTGGGAGTTGGAGGCAGAAGCTTTAAAAGGTCAAGGCCATTTTTCTTGTCTATTTGAGTACATGCTGGGCTACATAATATCCTGTATCAATAAAAAAGAAAGAAATATTGTTGAATATATAAATCATTCAGTCATTAATTAGCTGAAGACACCAAAATAAAGATGTCTTTAGCTCCTGTCATTCTGACACTTTCCAGGTACCTCAAGGACACAGAGGACTTAAACAGGAAGCTTACAATTCCATGTGGTAAATACTAAGAGAGGAAAATATTTTGTTAATGATTTTTTTCTATTTTGATGTGTATAAAACTATTTATAATACATGACATGCAGACAACATTCTAATATTACTTAGAATATATAAGGAAAACCTTCCTAGATTAAATTTTTGCCATTTTGATTATGTGTTATCCTTACTAAAGACTTCATACTATAATTTAAAGGCTACTGACATTTTGGACAGGTTATTTGATCTTGAGTCATCATTTCTCCTTGGAAGCTATTCTGTAGTCCTGGCATCTCCTGGGCTCGTTTCTGCAAATCATGGTTCATCCTTGTGTCTCCATCAGGCAGGGACTCTAATAACCCTACATAACAATACCAGTGGCTGTTTCCAAAGAGCCACTGTGTTGAAAATCTCTCTTGTATTTGTTACATTCCTCAGTACCAGTTTACCAAATTTGTTAATCCAGAGGTAAGTAAAAAACAGGAGGCTCCTTCAGCTTTCTGGCTACATGTTTTCAAAAATAGTCATCATTCACTGTATTTCCCAACTAACAGGTAAAGTGAATCATGGTACCCTATATTGGAAAAGGTGGTTTGGTCAAAAATCAGGGAAAACACTTTGCCATGTTATATGAAATAGCCCATGTCCAATCTTCAACTCTTTTCATTTATGATATTGGTCACAAGTTAAAATGTTGATTGTAACTAAACTAATGGGGATGCATTGTTGAATAAATGAATTGAGCATTGACTTCACGCCTTAATCCATATTATCCTTTGATGAGTTAAAATTGTATATATTGAGGCTGTTTAAGATGATAAGGTTAGACTATATATTATCAGTAACATGTGTTCATCATTACTGGCCATTCTCTGATGTTCAATATAGATGGCGAACACATAGACAGACATCTCAAAAATTTGATAGAATTTTCTGCCTTGTGAATATCAATGTTTTAGTTTTGCACTGCTGGTACAATAAACTAGCTAAAATCTAATGGCTTAATACAATATACATTTATTAACTTGTTATTTTAGAAAGCAGAATTCTTAACATCTAGATTAATTTTATATGAATATATTTTCAATGAAAATTGATAAAATGTAAAGCTATTGCTCTGTAAGGCACGATGTCACTTAAGTGACACATGGAATCCTTTGCTTATTCCCAAAGGACTGTTCCTTTCAAAATCCCTTTTAAAAATACTTGACTAGTAACAAAACCCAGTGAAAGGGAAAACATTATAATGTCTCCTATCAACTTGTCCATATCATAATCATTAAAACCTGTTGATATCTAACTAGTGAGAATGTTACTGTAGATTATTCAGATAGTCTGGTGTAACGATAGGTTTCATATAAAAGAGAGATCAGAGTCAGGGAAAGGAACATGAAAGAAGTACACTTTTTGTCTTCTTGTCTACCTTGAAGTGAGTAAGATACTGTGAAAATACCAATAAAGATGATGGAAACAGTACTAATGGCATTTATAAGGATGACTGTCATAGTGTTATATGGTTCATTGTTTTTTCTCTGCGAGCACTTCAATCTGTATCAGCCAAGCTTGTAAGGCTATGCTGTTGCTCAAAAGAGATTTTCTTAAATATTCCTCTGACAGCTGAAATAACATGTATAATGAAGCTCTTTCTAAGTAAATAAAATAATATATTTTTCAATATAGATAAATCCCCCCCAAAAATGTTATTTGCTTTGAGGCCAAAACTTAAAGTACATTGGAAAATTAATTTAAAATTATGAAAATTAGATTTTTTGTGATTCTCAGAAAAAGTACAGAAAAGAAAATCTATTAATTGATGTGAATGTATATATATATATGTATATCAATGGATATGGTTAGAATTCCTATCAAAGTTAATTGAAAGAATGTATCTTCTTGTCAAAATATTTTTGTTTCAATTTTTCAAATATAGTCATCTTGGGGCTAGAGAGATGGCTCAGCGGTTAAGGCATTTGCTTCTAGTGCCTAAGGCCCCAGGTTCAATTCCCCAGGACCCACATAAGCCAGACCCACAGGGTGGTGGCCCTGGTGCGCTCTCTTCTTTTCTCTTTCTCTCACTCCATCTCTATCTCTATCTCTCTGCTTGAAAATGAATAAATAAAATATTTAAAAAATATAGTCATCTTAGGCTAAAGAACTGAAGAGGAACTACATTACCTCAAGAATTATACATTGTATCCTGTAATGTCTAAGGTCTCACAGAACTTTTTGAACTGATTTTATGGCAATACTCTTTAATGTTTGCATATCATTTAAATTATCCTTTCTAGTAATCAAATATTCTCCTTTATTATTTCTGATATAGAATATATGTCCAATAATGGGAATACAGTGCAAGATTAATTACATATTTCTAGCAACAGATGATGTGATTTTATTTTTCAAAGATATAACTTTAACACAAAAAATCATTATTGATTATTTTCTATGCATATATAGTATGGCTACAGATGCTGTCTCAATCATTTTCACTCACTTATGGGTAGATCAAGACGTATGGTAGTCTAAGGTAAGGAGGGAGATTAAGCTATGATTTAAATATCAGTTTTTCTATGCTTTATTGTGTGACTTTCACCATATTTTTCTTTATTTTTTGGTAATTTTATTTTATCATTACCTTGCATATTACATATGCAACTAGAATATGCATACTAAGAAGTGGTTATCTTATAAAAGAATAAAATCAAAAAACATTATGATTTTACACTTGTAATTAAACATAGCAACATCAATTTATCCATTGTTTTTTAAAAAGAAAATTGGTTCTATATTCAAACATAATTACTTGTTAAAAATTTATTGGTATAATATCTGCACACACACAAAACAAGTACATTAAAGTAGCAGAAACTCCAGGCAAAAGGTGTTTATACAAAATTCTTAGTGCTGTAAACTGAAGATTAATAACAGCTAACCTGTCAACAAACTTGAACTATGAATATATTCAGATAAAATTCTGTATAGTTGCATATAATCTTTAGTGTTTGAAACCATTTCCTGTGCAAATATCTTTTCATTCTCCTCAATGTTCTTGTCTATATCAAAAGTTAAGTTTGTTATCAAACATGTTAATCATTCCAGAATTTCAAGTTGATTACCTGCTAAATTTAATATATAAATGTGTGTGTTCATGGTGTTATTTTGAATCCTTTACTCTCAACACATAGGAAAAATAATATTTGTCTTCATTACTTAATATGGTGCCTTGTTCAAAACATGAATTTATCATGGAATTTTCTGCCCTTGAAAATTTAGTATTAATTAGGAATGGTTTATCAGAAAATTATCTCAGAAAATATCATTTAAAAATTAATACTATTAAAGTTTAAATGTTGTAAATGAGATTACTCAGATACCTACTTTTTATGTACACAATATAAGTCAATATTATTTCTATTTATAAGAGTAGCAAAATCTTATAAAATGTCATCTTGTCAACTTTTATTTTAAATTACTTTTCAACTAATTATTTAGAAGTTTTTTAATCAAATATATGGCTTCTCTGAACCTTTTTTATTTTATTTTGATAATTATTTCATTACTATAGACATGAAGAGTCCTAAAATCTGTAGATATGGATAGAGGATAAATTATTCTATTTTATTAATTGTAGCTACTTCACTGAGATTATGGCAAGTATTTTAGTTGGCTTGTCAAAATAAGATTGGAATATTATTTTTTTTACAGTAGACTCTTGTGTCTTTATTTTTATCTAAATAAAAGATAGCTTAAGATGAATTCTCAAGTGGAGGAAAATAAAGCAATGTATATAAAGGACTGTGTGTCTTCCTTCATCTTCTACTTGGAACCAGAGACTGTGTTGCTGTCATAGAATCAGGAAAGAGGCTGTGGTAGGTTGGAAGAGGTACATAGGCTGCTGTTCGCATTTTACCAGCAAACCACAGTGACAGCAGCCATAGCTGCAGCGATCAATGGGCACTTCCCATACACATTGCCTTGAGATGAATTTTTGTCCACATAAATATTGATAACTCTTCCGTGTTTCTTACATTCTTCAATCACATCACCCTTAATCTCTGTATCCCACCCACTTCTTTTTCTGTTGGAGGATTAGAGAGTTGGAAACACCGTGTTGCCAGCTAAAGCTGAAGCTTCAGTCTGTTGGGAAAGTCGTGTTTACAGATCTGCCACAGCAACAAATGCCAAGGAGCCACTCATTTGTAAAGCTTTTTGCACACAGTTCTCTCTGCAAGTCTTGCCATTAATTAGAGATGTTTGATTCATTCTGGCTACTTACTCTTTATGCTTATGAAGAATTGTATAGTGTTTTTTGAATTTGAAAATAAATTAAGCCTAAAATAATAAATATTAACTACTAATTCCATACATTCACATATATGTATATATATTTATTTATCTTTTAAATAAATTTATATCCATTCTCTATCATATATTTATCCATTTTCTATCATTTACTTATATCCATTATCATTTTCTCATCACTTTTGACCTCATCATAAAGTGGTAGCAGTAGAAGTATTGGAGGTGTCTTTCACAGTGACATTTTATTAAGTTCATCTATTTCCTAATTAAGTTACAAGCAAATTAAATTGATATATTTAAATAATTTATAGAATCTATGTTCTTCCTAAAAAAAAAGCAAAACAAAACAAAAAAAACAAAAATGAATTCTGCTGGAACTCATTTATACTCTGTATTAGAACAGAGAAGCTAAATGCTTCAAAGATATTTCATCATTTGTATTTGGGTAAATAGATTCAGTTTTATTGAATGGTTTTCAGTAAAAGTGGCAAAAAGAAAAAAGGAATGAAAATAAGCAATAACCCAGAAATTATTAGCTCAAAGCTTTCAGCCTTGGGTAAACGTCTTTTTTTTTTCTTCTTTTTCATTTTCTATTAATTCTATCTGTTCCATCATGAAATTCTATTATAAATTACCTTGAAACACATTCAACTGTTCTTACCACTGCCATTTCACCCTTTTGTTCTAAGAAATTATCATTTTTCACCTAGCTATTTTCAATACTGTAAAAAGAAAACAATTCCCCTGTTTCTGCTTTTATAAGATTGAATCAATTTTCAACTCCACAACCAGAGGATTCTTTGAAAACTAAAGTCATGATACTTCCTTATTTGAATACACAATAAATCGACGTAAATATGTGAATGCAGAATATATCAATATTGCCATGCTATGCAAGCTAAATGCTAAAACTGACAACATGCCTAGCCATATCCTACATGCATTGTGGCTCCCAACACTCTGATTTCATTGCCCTCATCAACACCCTATTCCTATTTCCCCGTTTACTCTGCTTCCCATGGTATTGACTATTTCAGGAATTCATTAGACATTTCCCTTCTATCAAGCCTTTGACCTTGTTTATGCAATACTAGAAAACATGTGTTGCAGATTTGTAATACATTTATGAATTAATCATGATTCTACAGAGGAGTAAAACAGTTGAGTTTGCACATAAGAGGAGTTTGAGTATGTAAAGATCTAAGCAGAGCTTTGAAGGCCTGGTCCCACAATATGTCATCTTCATATCATATAACCAAGAAAACTGGTGGTGTAATTTAGGACAACTCTATAAAACCAAGAAATATGACCATCCAAGGACAAGGGAAGGAGAACATGCAGAGAATGAATTTTTCCTTTCTCCAGCATTTGGTTCTATTCAATGCCTCAGCTGACCTAATAACACTTGTTCATACCAGGGTGGATGGCATTCTTTCTCAAATGGGTTCAAAGAATAAGCTCTTGCAGAAACACCCTCAAGGATGGACTGAGAAAAAGTTACTATCAATATGAGCATCTCTAATCCAGCCAAACTGACACATGAAGTCTCAGGATACCTTCTTAGCTCATCATGTATCTTTTCACACACACACACACACACACACATACATACATATACACATGCACATTACTGATTCACAATAATTTTTATTTTTTTACCTTTTTTTGTTTTGTTTTTTCGAGGCAGGGTCTCACTCTAGCCCAGGCTGACCTGGAATTCATTGTGTAGTCTCAGGGTGGCCTTGAACTCACGGTGATCCTCCTACCTCTGCCTCCCGAGTGCTGGGATTAAAGGCATGCAGCACCACGCCCGGCTATGCACAATCATTTTAAAAGAAATTATACACAATAGAGTTTTATTCGGTTGAAATGAAAAATGAATTCTCATGAAAACTGATAGATCTGGAAAAAAATTACACCAAGCAAGGTGATTCAGGTTCACAAAGACAAATGCCCATGTTTTCTGTTACATGGAAAACCAAGCTTTTATCTTTTACATAAGCTTTAGAGTCAGCAATAGAGCCAGAAAAATTGAATAAGGCTCAGGGAGAAGTGGGGAGGGAAGAGGGGAGGAGTTAATACATAGGTGAATTTGAGAGAGAGAATACAGGGAGTAGAACAGGTGACAGCAGGAAGGTTGGGAGGAGATGAGGGGTTAAGTGTAAGGATACACAAAATTACAGATGTTATGAAAAAGTTGTATAGAAAACTACTACATTAGAAAACAAAAAAAAATAAGTATAGGCCTAATTTCTTAGGGGTGTGTGGGTCCCTTGTGTTATAAATTTAAGGGAATACCCCCAGTGGTAGAAGAATCTGGCCAACTCTGTAATTCTAAGTAAAAGACATTGTTAATGACTAACATTACCAATACCAACACGTTTGAACAGTTAGAGCTCCAAATTATTGTAATGTTGAGCTGCAGACTTAATAAGGCACAGCAAAGAAAGATTGGACTAGTATGAATTACTTAACTATAAGATAAACATAACCAATAAGGACAATTCTGCAATTCAATTTAAAGGCAAAACAGTGACTGACTAATCAGGACTGGACAGAAACAGAAGAAAGTATAGGTTTCTGTAAGCCTGTATTCAGACAAGAAAACCCAGTATTTTTGTCTTTGTTACTATTATAATTTTCTCTTGCTGAGTGTTTAAGACCATGCAGGCAGCCAAAGTAAACAATATATTGTAGTTTTAGAGGTCAGTAATGGCTCTATAGGAGAGACTTTTGGAGACCTGTGAGGAGCTCTGTGACTCTTAGCATTGTGTCATCTGTTAGGATAAGTAAAGGCCGTGCTGACCATGTGGCATACCCACTCTTGGGAGGCCTGGAG
>PVHP010018398.1:0-33231 GCA_004024765.1 Zapus hudsonius | reverse complement strand
AAAAAAAACTATCCCAAATCTTAGGAAAGAGATACCCACAGACATTTAGAACACCAAACAAATCAAACTAGAAAAGAACCTCCCCACATCATATTATCAAAAAAACACTAAGTACACATAACAAAAAAATTACAATGAAAGGTACAAGAGAGAAATAATGTTACATAAAAACTCAGACACATTAGAATGACAGCTTGTGTCTCAACAGAAACTTTGAAGACTAAGAGGGATTCAAATGATGTATTTCAACTACTGAGAAACAAATAAATCCTGGTGCTGGATATGGTGGACATGCTTTCAATCCTATCACTTGGGAATTAGAGGAAGTAGGATCACAAACCGAAGGCCAGTCTCAGCTAAATAGCAAGTTCAAGACTAGTTTGGGCTACATGGGAGTCTGGGGTAAGGGAAGGGGGGAGGGGAATGGCTCAAGCATGAGGCTAAACCAAATTAGGTTCAAAAACATAAAATTCTCACGAGCGTACTGTAACCTAAAGAGTAAGTAGTGGGCGTCAACTGGTAAGAGTGGTCATGAGTAGTAGGGGAGAATGTCTAAGTCTGTGAACAATTGAGCAGTCTGTCAGCCCCAGGTCCCGGCCACTGGTTCCTTCCCTCACTGAGCTGTTGATCAAAGTGACCCATGAGGTTCCAAAAACAAGACAGAATTCTGTCAAGGCTCTGAGCGCCCTCCCCATGCCTGAGGCAAAACCCTGTTGCTGAAGAAACCACAGAATGCCATCAATCAGCATCGAGAGACCCTTCCAGGTCTGGAATGGTAACCAGCCCCCAGATGGCAGTTAGTGCAGTGCTGGAAGGCACTACACAGGCTGCCAGGGGAAGCAGATCAACGACAGCTGGAGTAAACAGACCACTGGCATGAAACACAGTCTGCGGCCATGAGTAGGCTGACCACACCTCCTACTGGGAGAGAAAAGCAAACCAAGAAAGGAGCACTTGTGCAATGGAAGAGCCTGGGCCTGGGGGAGACAATCAACAGCTATTAAATTCTGCCAAATATTCCACTCAGTGAGGGGGAACCCTTGATTGGAACTGGGCATTCAGGGCGATATGCACCAGATCACATACAAGAAAAGATGCATTATGTGAGCAACTGCCAGGGAGGCTACTAAAAATAGAAGCTAGGTAATCCAGAATGGCATGTATTTGTTAACCGATACTGATCTCATTCTCCAATGGAGATTGTGTTTATATTTTTCAGGATACAGCGAGAGAGCTGTGGCCCATATAACCCTACCAACCGACTGTAGGTAGAAAGCTGAGATCCTGGCAAGAGATGAGCCACCACAGTCATACGGTAGAGGATCCATAGGGAACCCTGCAGAGAATGATGGGATGAATAAGGGACCCACAGCCACAGCCATTCAATCAACACAGGATAAGCCAGTGAGACAGAAACCAACGAATCTCGACACAAAAACCCCTAAGCTCACAACATTAAAGCATCCTTAATACTCACCCACCACGACTCAGGGAAGCGGTTGGAAGAAGGGGCAGAAAGATCGTGAGAGCCATGGTGGGGGAGAATATCAGAGACTTGGCAACCCTCAGTAACAACACACTTGGGTCATGAGAACCTGGCTGAAGACTGGGCTATCCATGGTCCCCTACCTCAAAGACTGATCCAGACGGCCCACGGAGGAGAATATCCAGCTGACTAGGGATGGGGAAGGGGGGCAATGAAAAATTGGGGATAACAACTCATTGTTGGCCTACTAAACAATGTAACTCATTATGGACAATAAAAAAATGAAAGAAAGAAAGAGAGAGAGAAAGAAATAAAGAGAGAGAGAAAGACAGAGAAAGGAAGGAAGGAAAAAAGAAAGGAAGGAAGAAGAAAGAAAGAAAGAAAGAAAGAAAGAAAGAAAGAAAGAAAGAAAGAAAGAAAGAAAGAAAGAAAGAAAGAAAGAAAGAAAGAAAGACGTGCTAATCAAGATGTAGACAAGGAGAACCCTGGACACTGCTGGTGAAAAGTCAGACTTGTCCAGCCACCATGGAAATCAGTATAGTGATTTATAAAAAAAAAACTGAAAATATAACTTCCATATTATCATATTGGAGTATTTAACCAAAAGATTCCAAGTCAACATAATGTTGACAACAGATTAATGTTTATTACAGCATTATTCACATAGCTAAATTATAGAAATAACCTAGGTGTTCAACAACAGAGGAATGTATAAAGAAAATATAGTATATACAAACAGTAGCATTTTTTTCAGATATAAAGAACAAAGTTATGTTGTTTGCAAGGAAAATGGATGTAACTGGAGATAGCCATATTAAGTGAATTAAGCTAGTTTCAGAAAGACAAATATTGTATGTTTTTTTCTCAATTGTGGTTCCTAGATTATATATATATATATATATATATATATATATATATATATATATATATATATATATATATTCTTCTATAAAATCATGTATGTATGTATCTATAAACACATATTATATAAGAAAGTGGAAGAAAAACTGTCTAGAGGAACAATGGGAACTGAGGGAGACAGGATAAAGGAGCATGGAGGATATGCTCAATATGCACACCTACTTGCATGAAAAATGTCCTTAGGTAACACAGTATCATGTACAATGAATATACACAATGAACAAAAACAGGTGCAAGAATGAGATGAATAAGCAGATAGCTGAATTTTATTCAGGGAATCCAGTAAGGCTGCTCTGAGCATATACCATATTAACTGAGACAAAAGGAAAGTAAAGGAGTAAGGCCTGTGTATACCTGGAGCTAATGCATTCCAGAAAGGCAATGCCCTAAGGGCAATGGGTTGATTTGATTGTCCCTGGGACAGTATGTGTGGAACAGAGCAATGGAAGAGAATGGTGGGAGAGAGAAAAGGAAAAACACATAATTCATAGCAGTCATTTCTGATGTGATTGTGCAGTAGATGGGAAAACTGAATGTTCGGGATACAGGAGAGACCTCACCTTAACAAGGCCACTGGTGGGTGCTTTGTGGACAAGAGAGTGAGGAAAGTTTACTGGAAGCAAAGGACCTACAGAGATCAGAATAGTAGTCCAAATAAAAAAATGAGGCACTCTGAGTGGGGTGGCAGTGGTGGTCGTGTGAACAGATTTGATTCCAAATATATGTCGAAGTAAGGCAGGATGTCCTGACAAATGTGGTGGGGGTGGGGCAGGGGAAGAGATGCATTAAGAGTATCTCCTGTGTTTCAGCCTGAAATGCTGGAAAGAAATTGACAGTTTATGGAAGGAGTGGGTGGAAGTAGAACGAGAAGTCTGGTTGTAGATATATTATTTGGTTTTGAATGTAAGCATTAGAAATTCAAGTAGAAATGTTGAATACATTAGATTTCATGACTCAGAAGTCCAGGGGAAAATATACAAGATGAAAATAATGAATTTAGTCAAGAACATCAAATACATAAAACACAAAATGATCTTTTTTAGCATTGTATTTTTAGTGCCTGGTAGAGATAGGCACTCAATAAATATTTAGTTAATGAATGAATGAATGTTATGAGAATCAAACAAGATAATGGATTTGGATGCAGTTTCCTCGCACTATAAATCCCTCATCATACAAAAGGCTACGCACAATGTTCTAATATTATGATTGTCTTATAAACAGAGAACTTTTGCATGAGCCATAGAATATGCAAGAATACAACCAAATACAATTAGAAATCCTGCCTACAACAGAAACAAACTCCAGATGCTTTCTTTCTACCCCTTTTTTTGATATGTAAAGTTGATACTTGTTGTAGTCAGCCACACATCATTGGGATGAATCTCCAAACCAGGCACAATTTGGGAGGAGGAAAGTATTTATTAAAATAACTGATCCAGGGGAAGTTCCAAAAATGAAGGAAAGGGCTGACTCCCTTTCACAAATCCAAGCAGAGAGACAGAGGCCCAGCACCTCCAAAAGCAAGCAAGCAACTCTAACTCTGTTCCAGCTGCTCTTTTGCATATGTATCCCTAGAATTTTGCATCTAATTTAGAAATACCTCAGGGCCAGACCCCTGGAGGCCAGGCCAAAGGGATACCTTCTCCAGCCAGAAGGCTGGAGACAATTCACAATTATAATAAACCTTTGATTCTATTGGGGGACATCTATTCAAACTACCACAATACTATTTAATAGTGCAATTAAGTGTAGTAAAACACTAGAGACAACTAAATGCAAATAACATGAAACATTTTTTTCTAAGAATGACTTTTTAAATTGTCAAAAGATTTTCCACAGCAATTTTTCAAATGGTTTCAGAAAGAATACCTTTTCAAAACATGAGTCTAAAATAATTTGGGTTTCATATAAATTTTTATAGCCTAGTTGACTTCAAAATTTAAATTCATTTGACATTATGCTATGTTTAATAAAAATATTCTTAATTACCATCTGCTTGCCTTTTAAGTCATAATCTGATTTTTCTAAAAAATATTTTATTTATTTACAAGAAGAGAGAGAGAATGAGAATGGGAATAGGTATACCAGGGCTTTTTGTTACTACAAACAAACTCCAGATGCATGCATCACTTTGTCCATCTGGTTTTACATGGGTCCTGGGGAATCAAACCCAGGGCATCAGATTTTGCAAGCAAGTACCTTTAACCATTGACCATTAACCATTAACTGACCTGTTGGAAATCTTTTTAGAAATTCCTTGCCTAAGCCTTTGTCTTAAAGCATTTTCCCATGTTCTCCTGGGCACTTTAAACATTTCAGGTCTTACATTAAAATCTTTTAACCACTTTAAATTGAATTTTGTACAGGGTAAGAGATAGGGATCTCATTTCATTCTTCTGCAAATGGATATCCAGTTTTCCTACCATCACTTATTGAACAGGCATTTTTTCTTCTAACATATTTTTGGAACTGTCATGGTTTGATCCAGGTGTCCCCCACAAACAAATGAATGTGTTCTGGGTAATTGATCCTCAGCTGATGGCAATTTGGATTTTACAATCTCTATGGAGCTGTGTTGGGGGGGGCAGGCTTATGGGGTTATAAACCAGCTTCCCCTTGCCAGAGTTTGGCACACATTCCTGCTGCTGTTTCCAGTGCTGTGCCAGAGGTGATGTCCACCCTCTTCTCATGCCATCATTTTCCCTGCCAGGATGGAGTCTCCCCTCAAGTGCTTAAGCCAAATAAACCCTTCCCTCCACAAGCTGCTTTTGCTCTGCTTCTTTCTGCGCAGCAACTAGAAAGCTGACTGCAACAGGAACCTTTGCCAACAGGTAACTGTAGCTGTGTGGGATTATTTCTTGATTTTATATTGTATTTAATTAGTCACATGTCTGTTTTAGTGCCAGTTCCATGCTGGCATTAGAAACCTTTTCCCTGAGGTGATGGGAATGTGACAGGGTCAGGCGTCTGCAGGAAATACCCCCCCTTGAGTGGGAGGTATCTAGCTAGAGCTACAACCTAGAGACTGATTGGTCAAATACGGGCCAATCAACTGCCTCTCTGACTCACTTGGGAAAAAAAACTTAAATTGACTTCCCTAGAGGAAGCCCGCCTCTCTTTCCCCACATGGCCAGACTGCAGCAGGATCTCTGAATTTCCAGGAAGGTAAGGCCTTCCCCCACCCAGCTAATGGCTGGGGTGGGGGCAGGCTCCAGACCTTTTCCCTCATGAACCTCTCCTTCTCATGATGGGAGCTCCCTGATATCTTTTCTGTTTCTGCTTATTTAGCTAAACAATATGAATTCTGTTAAACTCTCTGACATGTGTTTTCCCCACACTTATGGCTGGAAATCTCTGTAACTTCCCACGTGGTGACTGGGAGACTTCCCCACCCAACTCCCCATGTTTCCTTAAATAATAAAGTCTCCTACTATACCTTAGTATCTTGTTGTCTATGATTTTAATTCTTTAACTTTATAGACAAGAGCTCAGATACTCTTTAAACTTGGGGTGCATTGAAATTTTGGGGGGTTATCTAAATTCTAACCCTTCCCCACACCCTTTATCATAATCCATATCAGGAACACACAGCTGCTCCCCAGATAAGGCACAGACAACAGACCAAAGGATGATTACACCAAAATCAGTTTCAGTAAAACAATGAGTTTATTGGGGTTATTTACACAGCAGCGTAAGGGGTTGCTTATAGGAACAGAGATCTTCTCTGAGCTACCTGTAAGTCATGTAGTGTGCTCAAAGCTCTCTATTGAACTGCCTGCAAGTGGTGCAGTGTGCTCCAGAGATGCAATTTCCATGAGTGATGACCTATGCTGGGTGGGCTTTCTGATGATGCAGCTGCCTTTGAGTCAAAGCAGCAACGGGAAGGTCATCCAAGATGGGATGAAACATCTCTAGTGTGGCTGCATTTATCTACTGTTTTAGTTGTTTCCCTTTTACATAGCCTTAGGACAGTGTCTTGCAACCATTTCCCAGACTTGTTGACTTCCTGAGTCTCTGGAACTTCCTTCCTGCCCCTCCCAGAAAGGAATGTCTCAGTTCCTAATTAGCAGAACCTGGGGAATGGTTGTGTGACCTTTAAATTTCAGATATCCCAGACTTGATTTCCTGAATCACCAGAACCTTCTTTCTTTCTTCAGGAGAGAATATTTCAATCTGGAGGAACCCGGTACACAACACACGCATGCTATTTTTGTTGTTATGGCTCTGTCATATAATTTAAAGTTAAGTATTATGATACCTCCAGCACAGCTCTTTCTGCTTAGGATTTCTTTAGCTAATTGTTGTCTTTTGTGCTTCCATATGAATTTGAGGGTTTTCTTCTCTGCTCTTGAAAGAATGACTTTGGAATTTTTTTATGTAGATTGTATTGAACCTCTAAATCATTTTCAGTAATATAGCCATTTTAATAATCATGATTATGCTGATCAAAAAGCACGAGATTTCTCTTCATTTTTTAGTCTCTTTTTCAATTTCTTTCTTCCATGGCTTAAAAGTTTTCATTACATAGGTCTTTTACCTCCTTGGTTAGGCTTATTTTCAGGCATTTTTAAAAGGTTATTGTAAATCTTCCTGATATTTTTCTCAATATGTTCATTATTCATAAATATAAAATGACTAGTTTTTGTATGATGATTTTGTATTCAGCTACTTTGCTGAGAATGTTTGTCAGATGAGAGTTTCTGGCAGTTTTTAGAGCTTCTGAACCATTTGCAAATAAGTAGAATTTTACTTCATTTCATATCTGTATCCCTTTTATTTATTTTTCTTGCCTTATTGCTTTGGTTAAGATTTCAAGTACTATATTGAACAAAAGTGGAGAGAATGCACACTGGTAAAAGTTCCTGACTTTTGAGAAAATGCTGTCAGTAGTTCCCTGTTCAGTACATTCCAAGTCTAGAATTTCTTTCTTTAAAAATCTCTATCAATACTTTCATTTGTTCATGCACCATTTTCTTGACTTATTTTAGTCTTTGAGCATCTTTAAAGCAGTTTCTACTATTTGTTTAAAAAAATAGGTGCAGTTTCTGTAGGTGTATATGTTTTCCTTTGGATGAGCCATACTTTCCTGTTTTTCTTGTTTTGTAAATTTATTTTTTATTATTGAAATCGGATTATCCCTGTTCTCCAGAGTCCACTATTATTTGTTTTGTTTTGTTTTCTTGATTAATGTGGGTTATCTCTGTGCCAAGATCAACTTTGGGTCTTCTTAGGTACTTTTTCCAAATCTATGTGTTTTTTTTTTTTCATGAGTATGCAGGATCACCTTCTAATTTTCCTCATACATACAGATGATTTTGAATATCCTGGTGTTTACTGTTTGTCTTTCAGAAGGGGAAAAAGTGAAAAGAGGAGAGGATGATAGGCCACTGACCCTTTAAATTCATTGAAAAATCACTTTAGCCAGTGAGTTTTCAACAAGACAGGGAGGATCAGTGCCCCTCCTCCCAGCATCCTCTCCCCATCTTCATTTCTCTAGTAAAAATTACCAGTCAGTGATCATAAGATGTTGGAGCCCTTTTTGCCCACTGATAGAGTTAGACACATGCATACAGCCTGGACAAGGAAGAGGCTGAGATGTGGGTAGCTGCTTCTAAGAGTTCACCCTCACCAAAACTAACCCCCATCTACTTTCCAAACATTGTCATGTAAATTGCAAATCTTTGGTAGAATCCAAAGTTCCACAATAGTTACATCTGATGGATTCTACCAGGACAATTTTTGACCAGGTAAAGAGATAGGTTCCTGTTGCTTCTGACTCTACCACCTTCTCAGCAACCTTATTAGGCTAAAAGAAGGGAGTAATGGCGTACAAGGAAAGAACAGAGGACTAGGGAGGTGGATCGTTCAGTCAAGTGCTTGTGGTGTAAGCATGAAGACCTGAGTTCTAGTTCCAGAATCCATATAAGAATGCTGGGCCTGTTGCTGTATACTTCTAATCACAGGGGAGGCAGAGATAAGCAGATCCCTGTCTAGCCTACTTTGTGAGGTCCAGGTCAATTAGAAATCCTGTCTCAAAAAAGGTGGACAGTACCTGAGAAATGACATCCAATATCGTCTCCCGGGCACCACACTTAAGCACAGATATTGTTGTGTAGCAAAGTTCCTCCAAATTGAAGAGAAGGGAGGCTCTGGAGATTCAGGAAGTCAACTACTCACCAAGGTCATCTTAGCTAAACATAAACATCCCTTCCTGGGGCAGGGACAGTGCAGGAAGGATAATTCCAGAGACACAGGAAGTCAATGAGTCTGAAGAAGGGTTGTAAAACCATGCTCTAAAGGCATTTAAGAAGAAAGCAACTGTGCGCACCTGTGAGATTCTCAGATGGAGCTTCATGCAGTGTGCTGGAGACTCCGATTGAGTGTGCTGGAGAGACTCTCCCAAGGAGCTGTCTGCAGTGGTGCAGTGTGCTGGAGAGACTCACCCAAGGAGCTGTCTGCAGTGGTGCAGTGTGCTGGAGAGGCTCTCCCAAGGAGCTGTCTGCAGTGGTGCAGTGTGCTGGAGAGACTCTCCCAAGGAGCTGTCTGCAGTGGTGCAGTGTGCTGGAGACTCTAACTGAAGTGTGTTCTAGAGATGCAGCTTTTGTGAGTCGTCACCTATGCTGAGGTGGGGTGATTCAGCTGTGTTTGAGTTAGCTGTTGCTCCTATAAGCAACCCCTCACCCTGCTCTGTAAGATACCCCCATGAACTCATTAGTTCACCAAACTGGTTTTGGTGTAATCATCTTTTGGCTGGTCATTTATGCCCTATCTGGGGGAGAAGTCATGTGCTTGGCTTCCCCCCAGGAAAAGTCATTCCAACAACACATATGTACCTGAACACACGCGCACACACACACACACACACACACACACACACACACACACACACACACACACGAATAGAGAGAATGAACCAAAAATAGATAAACTTATACCCAACCAAATCGATGTTTATATTAAAAGTGTAAGTATTTCAATTAAAGACAGAGTTTTTCTTAATGGACAACTAGAAAATAAGTATATGCTATTTACAAGTAAGTCACTTTAAATATAAGGACAGTAATAAACTCCAAATAGGAAAATAAAATAGAAAAATACTGTTACTCTCCATATTAATAGAATGGTCATATCTGCAAATCCTGGCAGTACCAAAGCACTGTATCTATTGCTTTCATTTCAAAGGCCTGCAACCTCACCCAGTGTTTATCCCAACCTGCTAAACTTTCATTCAGGAGAATTGCTCCTACCATACGCTACAAGTGTTGCTATAGAGTGGGTGTCCATCCCCCCAGTCCTCTTATGTGGATGTTCATTTTTTGGTTTTGTTTATATTTTGTAGTTGGGGAAATTGAAGCTTACAGATAATAACTGACTTTCCCAAAGTCGCCCAGATTTTCAGTAGTAAAATCATTTATTTATTGTCCTGGGAATAGCTGAAGCCCCATAACTGTCTCATCAAAATGAATTTAAATGCATTATATTATTTTTTAAAGGAGGAACGCGGACTTTTAAAAAGAACAATTTTACAGCCTGAAAATCTTAAAGGAAGAATAAGAAAGCTTCTCACAGAATCGCTGCCACCATTGTCATGGAAACCTGAAGAGAGATTACATACACATCAGTTTTACAACTCCAGCTTTTAATAGGTACAGAATATAACCACAGGCTGCTGATTCCTTATGGAAAACTCCCAGAAAAATCCATCTAATCCAAAAATCTCTTCAGTTTCTCTAATGCAAAATCCCCAATTTGCAGCATAAGCTGAACTCTACCAGATGGGATGGATAACGATTCTCTGTCTGAAATGCTGCCCATTCTCTGCCTATCGAGACATGAACTGAGACAAGAAAAGTTGAAATACTACTGGAAGACAAGGGCAAGAAGCTACAAAGCATATGATGTGCTCGGTGTAAGGCCAAGTGGAGAGGAGCTGTAAAGAGACCTGTAAGCACCTATTTAAAGGCACACTAAATATCAGTGAGATAAATAACAAATGGCTCCACTCAATGAAGGCAGCTTGTTCCACTACGAGCAAAATAAAACCCTGGCAATGCAGACTTACCTCCTGGGAGTATTACCATGGTACCAAGGAATGGCCACTGTCACTCAATGACACTTGTCACAGTTTGATGGGATTCTGAAATTGAATAAAACATGTCTTTTAACCAAGAAAATGATGTCCTTGCTTATCTAAATTTATACTTTGTAGCATGCCTCTTTGAAATCTGGGTTTGAAAATTTATAAACAAAAATTAGAACAAGAATAGTAAAAAAAGTAAGAGATGAATTGTGAACTTTTCATGGCTTTTAACTTTGATTCAGTTAGTATAAATAATTTAATCAATATATGAATTAGGATTGGGTTTAGTTGAAAATAAGAAATCTCTCAAAGCAGTAAGGGCTTAAACAACACAGTCTTATTTCTTTCCCATTCAAAACTTTGCAGGTCATCGCAGGGCATGGTGGCGCACGCCTTTAATCCCAGCACTCGGAGGCAGAGGTAGGAGGATCACCATGAGTTCAAGGCCATGAGACTACATAGTGAATTCCACATCAGCCTGGGCTAGAGTGAGACCCTACCTTGAAAAACAAAAACAAAAAAAATTTTTTTTAATTTTAAAAAATAAAAATAAAAAAACCTCTGCAGGTCATCTGAGCTCCTCTAGCTTTACCCTAGGCTGCCCCTAGAATGAACCAGCCAGTGGAAAAGGTTTCTGATCTACCACTCCACAGGTGGCTGCTAACTCTTGGTCCAAGACAAGCTGCATAAATGGCAGCTCCCATCTCCTCAGGAAAACCAGCAGAAAGGACATGCTTTTCTCTGGAAGGACAGCAGCTTAAAGTTTTATGCACTTTTCCATATACCTCCCATTGGCCATGTCGCATGTGCTCAGAACGTTCACCTGTATGCTCTCAGCAGGAAAAACCCATGTGCTGTGTAGAAATAACCAGGGAAGGTGACAGATATTCTCGTAGTAGTCCAAGACCACGGGAATAAGGTTTGATTGATTTATTCATTTCTTCATATGTATGCACCAGGCTTTGTGTTAGATTCTGGAAACAAAGACAATATAGCAACACTAAGAAAGCAAATCATGACAGCACGAAGCAGAAGGAATTTCATAGGGATTTTTAAAAAAGTAGCTAAATTTGTTGAGCTGCAAGGGAGAGCCTTCAAGGAAATTTTCATAAAGAAAATGCCATGTCAGCTAAGTCTTCAAACAAAATAAACTTCAGGAGAGGAGAGTTGGTGTAAAATGGAGGCGGCTTTCCAGACAGCAGGATGAACAGATGCAAATGTGAGAAAATATGGGAAAGCAGAGCATGCTGGGAATGCCTGACAGTTCCGCAGGCCTCGGAATGGAGACAGAGATGAAGGAAGGGAGCCAGGGAGGAATGCTGGGAGGGTCCCATGCTGAGCTTTGCAGATAGGCTGGAGATCTCGCCCATCATCCCCCACTCAGTGGGAAGCCCCAGAGTGGTGTAGGAATGGGAAGGCCACATGGGTTGTGTGCGGGAAGATTCATCTGGAGGGCATGTGGAAATGGGCAAGGCAGATTGGAGCTGGGCATGGCTGAACGCAGAGAAACTGCTCACTTACCAAGCATTTTCTGAGTATCAACTCTGAGCCAGGCACTCTGTGCCAAGGCTGAAGATGCCAAATGGAGTGAGTGCCACCAACCCAGGAAGACCCAAGGAGCCACAGAGACGCAGGACAGACCAGCGTTAGCTGTGCTGGGCGGCTGGGACAAATGGAGGACAGTGAAGAAAGTCCTAAAGCAAACAAGAGGGACTTCAATTAATGAGTGCTAAGTAGAAACTTGACAGAGAGTCAAGGGCTGCAAAAGAATTCCTGGCAGAGTCTCTGGTATCGAAAATACAAAAGAACCATGAGGGAAATGTGTGTATCTGGACTGAAGGTGCAAGTCAGGAAAATGGAAAATTAGTCCCAGGACAGAAACAGCTTTAGAATCCCACCATCAGACCTGGTCAGATGCACCAACAAATGTGCGGGTAGGCGAAGAGGTGCTTTAGAGTGCGTGGAAAAACAAGCTACTGAGCTGTTGGTTTCTGCGCTTTCTTCTCCACTTTGTATTAGATCACCTGGGAGCTGCTTTGGCGTGGTTTACTTCATAGTTCTCCTGTCCACAGGTTTCCAGCTGGGATCAAACCAAGGGGAAAAACAGAAGCCAGTGGGAGCTGGGGGAAGAGGTGAGGGTGTAAGGTCGGTACTTACTCTCCCAGGGTCCTGCCTATGGAGTCACTGACCTGGCTTGTGCTCCTGCTGGGTGGTCTTAGAATCACAGAGTCCTTGTGCTCTTGCTGTCGTGGTCTCCGATGTGGTCACTTTTCTGTGTTCTGGCTCTTAGAACCACCCCATGGCCTTCCCATTTAGGCCCTGAAGTGGCAACATAATAAACCCACCGCTACAGGGCATTACACTATCCCGTGTGGTTTCCCTACACTATGCTTTTAGTAAATGGTCCCTTTATTAAATTCTCAAATTATTCAAAAAGCATGCCAACTGTGTGGGTGCCAAGATCCTGACTAATATATTCACTAAACACCACTCTTGCTTAAACCCCATTTCTTCTCCATTATTGCAGCTTTAATGATGAGAGCCTCCAGTATTCCTAAAGTAACAACTAAATCTCCAAGTAAGTTTATAACATGCACAGCTCTTGTTTGAAATGGCAAAGATAGCAATCTGGTTGGCTCAGATGAAAAAAAAAGTCTAAATTCTTGCTACTAAAAAGTTCACAAGTGGGCTGGAGAGATGGCTCAGCGGTTAAGGCACTTGCCTCCAGTGCCTAAGGCCCCGGGTTCAATTCCCCAAGATCCACATAAACCAGACCCACAAGGTGGTAGCCCTAGTGTATTCTCTCTCTCTCTCTCTCTCTCTCTCTCTCTCTCTCTCTCTCTCTCTCTCTCTCTCTCTCTCTCTCTCTGTATCTCTCTGCTTGAAAATGAATAAATAAAAAAAGTTCACAAGTTAGTTGGAGAGATAAACTTGTAAACACACAGTTAACAATAAAACTTCCTAGATTAATCTTTGGCATATTTGTTGGGCATGGCAGAGTTTAAGCACATAGCCTAGACTCGATAAAACCCATCCATTTCAAGTTCCAAGGAGAGAGAATTTGATGGTCTACCTTGAATCTGGGATTCAGTTGTAATCCATCTTGGGTGAATTATAGCACAAGCATGGTTTCCTGGGCTCACCACTCCATGGGCAGGGGAAATTTCCAGAGAATGAGTACTAATATAGAATGAGATCATCTCTACATTCATCTTTCACAAAAGATACATGTAGGAAATGAATTTCCTAAAACAGATTGTGATGTATTTTGCCATAAGTAGTCAAATGCTAGGGAGAGACATGAAGAGAAAGAATATTAACATATTTACAACTTGGTTATGGTTCTTTTAGTCAAATTACACATTTCTTAGTCCCACAGTGACTCTAGAAGGGAGGGATGTTGCTACACCTGCCACTCAGCTGTGTCTATGGACTGCCAGCATGCTCTCTGCATGCCCTGGGATTAGTTTCCATGCCAGCCAGTATAGGAGTGTTTCCACCTGATCTATCCGATCAGAGACAGATATTAATAGAAGAAGCATGTGTGAGGAGGAGTAGGAGATGTGTGTGCAATTTTTTTTTCAGCAACACACTCCTTATGCACAAGACAAAGGAAGCAGTGGTGTCTTTCCTGCCAGGTGCTCAGAGCTCTTTCATGTGCGATCAGTTTCCTCAGGACATCCCTCAGAAATAAAAAAGAAAAAGAAAAAGAAAAAGGTCTCATTTTGCAGTTCGGGAAACTAGCCATATTGATGAAAATAGTCACCTTGTACACACAGGGTGAAGGAACAGTAAAACTAGGAGAGAGGAAAATCCTGCCTTTACGAGCTGCATTTTGAGTTCGTTTGCCCTGCTGCTCTGCTTTAAATATCATCTTCATGCTTCTGTTACCTGCAAAAATGATGGGGAAAGTAACTGGGGAAAAAATCAGGTGAACTATTAAAGGAAAAGCAGGTGACCACAAAGAACAGGAAACAGGAAGGCAGGTATGTATGTTGAACTAGAGTTGAAATAGTTCATATATATATATATATACATATATATATATATATTTATATATTTATATATATATATACACACACAAAAGAAGTAATCACACAGCTTTGGATAACAGAGATTTGGTCCACTGGCTTGAGGCATATTTGTAACTCAGAAAGAAGAATATGATCTCAGTATGGCTAAGACTGTCAGACAGTGAGCAGGAATCACAGAAAGATGTTGACAAAAATAAGCTAAGATGCCAACTTGATTCTTAACTTATCTGTCTAGAAGATTCTAGCTTTAACCTCAGTCTCCTCAGAAAGAAAGCCACGAGCACAACCTGGAAAAGGATGAAAATGTACCTTCATGTGTCAGAGACTGGGGGCGGGGAGGGGGGCACAGTAAGTAAACCCTGCCTAAATGCTGGCTACATTGTTTTAAAGATCAGAAGATTTTTCACACCTCATTATTCTACATGAAAAACTACAACCAAAAAAAGCAGTTGCCCTAGCCAATGAATGCAGAAACGCCAGTGTGGGATTTTATGTCCCTGATATTTGTCCAAGGTAAAACCAAGCATTTCAAAAGCCCTCCCAGAGTCCACAGCCAGGATCAGGCTAGTACCAAGCACTTTAGAAACCCAGAGTTTTGGGGACTCAGCATACTTGTTCAGAACTTGTGTCTTAGAAGGCTGCTGTTCTCACCTCTGGTTTCTCTGGTCCAAGAAAGGGCAACATCTCATCTTGACATCTTATGTTCTAAATCTTCTTTGCAGAATCGAGCATTGGCTTAGGACTAAGGAAGCCTCTTTGCCCCTCTCCTGAGACCATCCTGTGTTTTCTATTGCCTATATATATTGGAGGGAGGGTGGGTAACAAGTGCCTGATGGATTCCACAACCCAGCCCATCTCTAGGGAGCAGGGCTCTGGATCCACTTGATGGCTCATGGTGAGCACTGCACTGACAGTAATACTCTTTATGAGTGGTGGTGGGCAAAGTTCTCTGTCTTTCAATGATCCATTCTATAATATTTACAGCACCAACCCCATATGGGTACCATAAGGATTAAATGATATAAAACAGAAAGTTTTAGTACAATGCCTAGACTGGAATAAACATTCAATGACTATTAGTGCTTTATTAAAATAGTTCTCTGAAAATCACTCTGAAGGTCTCTCTGCTCATCACACAGCCTCTTGTTTTTACACAGACAGCACGTACAGAGCAGGACAAAGAAAAACCAAGCCTGGAAAAGACTGAGTCTGTGAAACTGTTTAATCAGCGGAATCCAATTGAATGGTGTCTAGAAGCAAGTACTCAGTGCATCTGCGGATAGAGTAAGCGATAGTCTGTACAATAGTTAAATGGGAACAGTGAACTTGGAGGGGAAATTCAAGAGTGTACACAGACACATTAAGTATATTTATAAAATTAGCCACAATTTGAAAAATATTCTTGAATGAAAAGTCTGTATTGAAAACTAATCTTTTTCCCGAGATCATTAGGGTGACAAGTCAATTATCCCTTTAAAAATCTTAAGTGTTGCTTTATATGGTGGGACAATTACGTACCTGAAATAACTCAGAACATAAGAAGTAATTGTATACTATATCACAAATTCACGCAGAGCTAAGTCATTTTAGGTGGTAAAAAATGTAGATTTTATAGAACTCAAAAGACAAGCAACATGCTTGAAAGATGGCATTCGTTGCTTTCAGTATATTGCTTTTGGTGAGAATAATCTTTTCTTTGCATCCCTGGCTCACACTGCTTTTGCTTTTAACTTTCTGCCCTTCATTTGCCACATAAAGATAGTTCAGATCTTCCCCAAATGCAGACCCTCCCCAAGCACTCTAATGATAAACTAGCTGTTATATAGATCTTAGAAACCAGACAGAGTACTCCTACATAGCCAACCCAAATTATTTTCTGTGGTTAAACATATTTTCAAGAGCAATTCAACCACATGCTTGACTCTTAACATAGAATTCCTTTCACCAGCTATGAAAAAAAAATAATCAAAGAAACTATTGCTTCTGTAGAGGTCCTTGTACATGACTCCAGGGGAGTTAGCCTTCCCCCTTCCTTTCCAACATGCTTTATGAAGTTGCCTCAACTTGGCTGCAGTAAATCCCCAAATGTGTGTTTCTGTGGGCACCATAGTTGCCAAGATTGGAAGCGTCCCAAGGGTCTCTGAAAGATGAGAAAAAATGCTTTAAAGCACCAAGCCCATCAATTATCCTGGCAGAGCACCTAAACCTAAACAGGGGCACATGTCCTCTCCACAGACTGCATTTTTCCAGCTTGCTGCACAGAGCCATGTGCCGACACTGACAGCCTCCACCATGTAGAGGGAACATCTCCATCCTCCACCCGAGTCACTGCGCCTCCACCTGAGAAGCAGCAGTGATTCCTTCTAGTTCCTCACTACTTAAGAGTTTGGATTGAAGGCAGAATGAACAGCGTTGCAACACTGAGTCAATAGCTTTAAGATCGCACCCAAATTATTTAACTTTTCTGAGTTCCTTATCATTCAATTGAGAATAATAATACACTTACTTCTTTGAGTGTGGGGTAGATTAAATGAGATCATTTTTATAAAGATTCAAAGAGCACAGGGATGGAGAGATGGAAAAAGAGCCTCTGCTCAAGCTGGAGTTCCAGAGTTCAATATCAAGATCCCACTAAATAACTGGAAGCTTTGGTTGGCTTCTGTAACCCCAGCAGCCCTTCTCACTACAGCAGACACCTGTAGGCTTTGCTACTGAAGACTCCTGCTGTCTTTATTGGCTCTGACCTCAGTGGAAGAAGCTACCCAGAATCCATACACACCATAGTATGGATATATCGCTAGGATGAAGGTTAAAAGTCAGTTATCAAAAACAACTAAATCTATAATAAATTGTTACAGAATATATAATAAAAGAAGATGTAAATTGAAATATCAAAAACAGATTGGGGAAGATAAAAGTCTATGTTTTTAAATAGAAGTTAAGTTGTTGTCAGGTTAAAATGGTAGATTAGGGGTAGGTAGAAGGTTCAGAGGCCAAAGGCATTGTTTGTTAAGCCCACCCCACACACACACAGATGCTCACCTTAAGTTGCATGCAAAAGATGGTGCCCACATCTGGGGTTCCTTTGCAGTACCAAGAGACTCTGTATGTGTTTGTGTGTCACATTTAAAAATTTAAAAAAAGATACACATAACCATATGATGGTTTGTATAAGTCTCACGGTAACCACGGGACAAAATAACAAATACTCAAACAGTAAAGTGAAAGGAGTCAAAGTTAAGCACTACAGAAAATGATCAAATCACAAAGAGACAGCCAGAGAGGAAGAAGGAACAAAGGGATTAAAAGACAGCCAGAAATGAAAACAAATTGACAATAGTAAGATTTCACCCATCAAAATAGCTGTTAATGAAAAGCCAGGCATTGGGGGTATACAACTTTAATCCAAGCACTCGGGAGGCAGAGGTAGGAGGATCACCTTGAGATGGAGATGAGCTTGAGATTACATAGTGAATTCCAGTTCAGCCTGGGCTAGAGCAAGACTCTCCCTCGAAAAACTAACTAACTAACTAAATAAATAAATAACCTTTAATGTAAATGGATTAATCTTTCCAATAGACATAGCATGGCTGAAATAATTTAAAATTAGGTCCAACAATATGCTGTCAATGAAAGATGTTTTAATATTTTTATATATATTTTATTCATTTATTTGCAAGCAGAGAGGTACAGACAGAAAAAGAGACAGACAGACAGACAGAGAGTATGGGCATGCCACCGGTCTCTAGCCACTGCAAATGAACTCAAGATGCATGCACCACTTTGTGCATCTGTCTAATGTGGGTACTGGGGAATTGAACCCGGGTAGTTTTGCAGGCAAGCGCTGTTATAGTCAGCCACACGCCACTGGGATGAATCTTCAAACCAGGCACAACTTGCGGGAGGAAAAGTTTTATTGAAACTACAGATTGAGGGGAAGTTCTTTAACAGTGAAAGAGGCTGGCCTTCTTTCACAGGTTTGAGCAGAGAGAGAAACCCATCACCAACACCACACACACAGAACAGGAAACAGGCAGGGTGGAGGGGCAAAGAGAATTTCTCCTCCTTTATATAGGCTTAGGGTGGGGTCTTACAACCCTGTCACAGACTTAATGGCTTCCTGAGTCTCTGGAATTTCCTTCCTGCATGGCCCACACAGGAAAGGATGTTTACTTCCAGCTTCTTTGAGCTTCTTTACATTCTGCCCCTTGCTGAGAGGGTGAACAATCAGAGGGCCAAAGAAGGGTTCAAAATGAACATTTAAAAATATCTGAGACAAAAGACAATGGAAAAAAACATCCTGGGAAAACCAATGGGGGGCAACCAAAGTAGCAGAAGGGCTGGAGAGATGGTTCAGGCAATCCGATTAGAATGGAAGAAGGAAAATCATCTTTATTTATAGATTATATAATCTCACACATAAAACTCTCCATATATATATATATATATATATATATATATATATATATATAACTGAAAACACCTGTTATAGTTAGGTTGTTAGATAGATAAACAGCATACAAAAATAATACTAAAATCATGACCTAAATAAAAACAAAATAAGGGCCGGGCATGGTGAATCATGCCTTTAATTCTAACACTCGAGAGGCTGAGGAAGGAGGATCACTGTGAGCTCAAGGCCAGCCTGAGAATACATATTGAATTCCAGGTCAGCCTGGGATAGAAAGTTTACCTCAAAAATCAGATAGATAGATAGATAGATAGATAGATAGATAGATAGATATTATGAATTTATTTATAACAACACAAAAGTGTCTAAGAATAAACTTAACTAAGGTGATTAAAAATTTTCACATTGAAATTTATAAGATGAAAGAAATTGGTGAAAAAAATGGAAAGCTTGTCCTATTGTGGATCCGAAGTGATTTTAAGTCTCCTTACTATCTAAAGCAATTCGCAGATTCAGTGCAATCTCTGTCAAAATCTCAATAGCATTTTTCACAGAAGTAAAAAAAGATCCTAAAATAAATGTATAACACAAAAGGTCGCAAATAGAAAAACAATTCTGAGAAAACAAAATACAGTTGATGTTATCACAGTATCTAATTTTAAATTATATTACAAAGCTACAGTTATTAAGTATCATGACCCTGGCATAAATACAGACACACAGATCTGTGGAATAGAATATAAGACTCGTAAATAAATCCAAATCTATCTAATCAACTCATTTTTTACCCTGGACATCAAAGGGACACAATGAAAATGGAAAGTTTTTTCAATTGATGGTGCTGGGAACGTTGCATCACCTGTGTTTTCTGGGATCACAGTAACATATTTCCACAGAAGTGGTGGGCTGTGGCTGTGAGAGCATTGCACATTGGCAGTGAAGATGGAGAAGTCAAGAGCCTGAGGACATTTCAGGCTGGCATTTCTCATCGCCATTATCTCTGGAGAGGGGGCATGGCAGGACAGCCATGGCCCTTGCGAGTTACTGCCTGGCCTGGGCTTCCAAATTTTCAAGGGCCTGTTCTGCCAGTTCGGTGAAACAGAAGTATTTTTTAATTGCTATTCTATCAAATTTATAAAGCGCTCTATTATGCTGGGGCATCTTGCCAACATCAATTAGTCATTTTTCACATCACCCTGCAATGAAAGGTCAGCATTCTTACCATCCTTATCCTTTGAAGCCTAGGAGAGTATTATGGAAGCTGATTTCAAAGCAGTCACGCAAAACAAAAACTAAACTTATTTTCTGGCTTGATTAACAGAACTGTCCCAGAATGCTAGAATTTCCTATTGGATGGTAAAAGATGTGGTGTTTGCATGTAAGATAAATGAAATGATTGTGATTCACTCTCATCTCAACTACCAATGACTGTATAGTCTTTCAATTAAGCAGTGATAATCACACTATCATGGTCAGAATTGGCTGAAAAATCAAAGAGGATCACATCAGGACCAGGAAGGAAAAACATCTAATCTCAGAGTTATCACTGAGAAAATCAACTATTTGTTTGTATCTTGTATGTCCTATCTTTGAAATAGGGAGCTAAGAATATCTACCCCCCTAAAAACCTAACAAAAACCATGACTGCCATATATATATGAGAATTTTATAACAAAAGAAAATGATAACAAAGATGTTTACTGTGAAGACATAGTAAAACAATTTTTATTGCATTATGATTTAACATAAAATGTGTAAATTTTTAAGTGTACAGTTTGATATATTTTTAAATATGTATATGCCTCTGTAGTTACCATAGTTAGGATACAGATCATTTTCATAACCCCAGAAGGTTCCCTCTTGCTCTCTTGAAGACAGTTCTCAGAACCCTGGAAGTCACGAACCTGGTATCCATTAGTAGAAAAAGTATTGTGTAGTATCTGGTTTCTTTCAATCATCAATTTTTAGGAGATTCATTAATATCCTTATATGGAGTCACAGCTGATTCCTCGCTATTAAGAGAAAACATTCTGCAAAAGATGCCAGAACTGCATGAATACTGCAAGGGTTTCAGGCATCGGAACTGCTAGATTCCAGACTGACATCTTGAGATTGAACACAAGAGACTGCAGAGTTACTAACACCAAGCCATCCTGCAAGGAAATCGGCACAACTCCTATGCAAAATAATTATGTGGTGAAAAAGGTCACCTGGGCATCTGTCATTCCAGCAGATTCAATTTTCACGGCAGTTCGCAGCTCACATGGTCATCAAAAGCTCAGTTCTTTTTCTCTGTCCTTTCCTAGCAAGACAACTCCTTCACCTGCCTTGACCTCAGCCACTAGAGAGTCTGAAGGCATGGCATTGGTCTTGCAGAGTGTGATGTCCACAGTTCAGTGTCTTCAGATGACTGATGTTCTCAGCTCTTCTGTTAGTTGTCTGCTACATAATGCACTGCTCCAAGCTTAGCTGCTAAAGACAGAATCTGAGGGTCAGGAATTTGAGCCTGGTGTCCCTGGGATTATGGCTCTAGGTCTATCCTAAGGGTCAAGCCACGAGTCACCAGCAATCTGACAGTGTAAGCAGAGTTCTGACTCAGAGAAGGAAGCCTCCGTATCTTGCTAGCTCTCGGCTAAAGGTCTCCATTCTTTATGCCTTGGGCCTCTCCTTACAGAGATGGTCACAATGTGCCACCTCGCTTACCCCAGAGTCAAGAGAAAAGGATTACAAGTGAAACACAAACATGGGCCCTAAGTTGTCTTTTATAACCTATCTTTAAAAGTGACATGCTTTGGGGCTGGAGAGATGGCTCCATGACTGAAAGTACAAGCTGAAAGCCTGCCATTCTGAGTTCAATTCATCCGTGTAAAGCAGACACAAAGTGACACACACATCTGTGATCATGACACACCTACAGCCTGAGTGACAGAGCCAGAAGAATCTAGAAGCTGGGAAGCCAGCCAGTCTGGCACACACAAAGCAAAGTGATTAAAACCAAAGGGGAATAAAAACAAGGGAGACCCTGTCTTAAGCAGGGTAAAGGGAGAGGACAAACACCCCAAGGTTGTCCTCAAACCTTCACATGTGCCAGAGAGCATTTGTACCATGTCTCACATATGCCCGTGCACACATCTCTCTCTCTCTCTCTCTCTCTCTCTCTCTCTCTCTCTCTCTCTCTCTCACACACACACACACACACACACACACACACACACACACACACACACTCTTTAAAAAAAGCAACATGCTTTGATTCTGTCATATTTGTTTCTTTAAACAGAACAATCCTTGTATGCTGGGTGTCATCTTTCAGGCCAGTTGCCACAACTTTTAAATAAAATGATTTGTTTGGCTGTTAGCTCATCCTGTGATTTCTTCTTGTCTTCATGGTCGTGCAGTCTTTCATATTCTTCTGCATCCAAACTAACCAGCAACAAATGATACCCACGCCAATTTAGTGAAAGTACAATCTTGCAAGATTATCCTGGCCAAATCAAAAACCAATTAATTCTAATCAACTTTGGGTCTTTTGTGTATAGCTTTATAAGACTGTGGATTTGTTAGGTTGACATCATTGTGAGGTTTTTTTTGTAATTTTTCCAGAATTGGATTTCCAAGAAGAGATACTAAGATGAATCTACTATTACTCTAATATTTAAAAGACTAGAAAGACAACAGTAATATGGCAGTTAAGACACGGGTCCTGGATCCACACTAGCCCAAGTGCAAACCCTAGGTCTGCCCCTCTATCAACTTGACTTTGCACAAAATGAGCCTTACCACATTGGTTTCCTTACACAGAGAGAACAGCAACTTTTCAGCTTTGATCTGTGAAAATATGGAAAGTGCTTAACCAAGTGTTCTCACCACCAGTCATGAAGCTTTGTGTTTCTGCTTTGGACACGGGGGCAGCAGGATCTCTTGAAGGTTTGTATCAGCCCATGTTCTCTTCCACATCTCTTATTTAAGAAAGGCTTTAGCTTTCAATAGAATCTGGTGTTGCTTAAGAAGTGCTTTATTTTCTAATTTTTGAAAAATTATTTTATTTATTTGCAAGCAGAGGGAGACAGAGAAGGAGAGAGAGAGAGAGAGAGAGAGAGAGAGAGAGAGAGAGAGAGACTTCTAGCTGCTGCAAACAAATTCCAAATGCATGCACCACTTTGTGCATCTGCCTTTCTGTGCATACTAGGAAACCAAACCCAGTTGTTAGGCTTTGCAGTCAAATGCCTTAAACACTGTTCCATCTCTACAGACTCCTATTTTCTATTTTTAAAGGTTGTGAGCACCAAGGGAGAATAGTGAGTAGGTGCTTTATTTAATTTGAAAATTAATTTCAGGAAAATACAGAGAGGGGCTTGGAAGATGGCTCAATGGGTAAAAGCTTTCCATGTAAGCATGAGGATCCAAGCATGGATCCCCAGCACCCACATGAGAGTCAGGGGTAGCAGAATATGCCTATAATTCCAGCACTGAGGAGACAGAGACGGGAGGATCCCTGGGCCTTGAAGGCTAGCAAGCCTAACTGAATTGGTGAGCTATAGATTTAGGGAGAAACTATCTCAAAAAGATAGTGGAGAGAGATTGAAGAAGTAATTGATATCAACCTCTGGCATGCACACGCATCATGTGGACACATGCATATCCCAAAAATAAATAAATAAATAAAAGAGGAATGCTTCGGGTAGGTTAACAGAGCAAGGCATTTTGAAGCTAGATAGTTGTGGACTTTGAAAACCGGGCCTCACTGCCAGAAGTGAGCAAATACGTGATCTGAATTGAGTTCACAGTTTTCATGTGTAGTGCTCATCCCAAATCCCAGGAGAGGCGAGGTGGCTGGGGTGTAATCAGAGGCATCTATTTGTGGCCAGCTGCAGTGACTCTCTGCATAAGTCTCTTGCAAGGTCATTACTCTCACAAGAGCACAGCAGGGCCTGGCAGACTGTTCATTAGTATTCTGCACATTCCGTCAGCTAAATTTGCTATTTCATTTAGAATGCTTCTGATTGCATATTTTTTTATATCCTCAGTCTCCTCGGAGAAATGGATGTCACTATTATGATCTGACAGGCAGTCAAGCACACGTTGGTGCCATTAAACCAAAGGAGAAAGTTATTAAAACACTTGGCTATCAACCATGAATTTGGTTAGAATTGTTTGAGTTACAGAAGTACTTTTAAATGAAAGAGCGGAAAATAAATAAATAAATCAAGGAAGATTTGTGGAGAGAGAGAAATCATTTAAATAAGTTAGAAATTGCTAAAAACTGATGTATCTTTCCTCCATAATTATGTCCATAGAAAAGTAAATAAATGCAGAAAATTTAAGACTATAAAAACATTCATTTGGCCGTTGACTTCTATAAAACACACACACACACACACACACACACACACACACACACACACACATCTAACATTGCATATTTTGGAAACCTGAAAAATTGCATGATTTAAAGTATGTACCTTTAAAAGATAATTAATACTTATATTTAATTACGCTTTTCTCTACATTCTGAGATGTGATGGACCAGATGACATTTGAATTGCTACCTCACAAAAGAAATAAATGAATAATACTGTTTTATGGGCTGTGAAAGAGATGTACAATTTGTACCCATATCAACCAAGCTACTAAAACATGGAAATTTATGATTCTTGCCCCCCAGAAAAACCTCATTAAGCTCTGTGAAGAAGTGGAAACCTCATGAGCAGTAATCAAAGCATATGGAGATGCCTGAGTAGTGAACAGAGCCCACTTCATCAGACAGTTCCACTGGGGATAGAGTCGCCCAAGGCTTTGCTTCTTATTGAATCCATTACACACTGACATTCAGCTGCAGAAGAGACTGGGCTGGAAAGCTTCACACACAGTAGAATGCGTCTGTGAGAGAACATTGCTGGCCTTTTGTCATCGTCAAATCCCCAGGAATCATAATCCTAAAAGGCAGATGGATGTGTCCCACACAGGGTAAATCCATGCACAGAATAGTCCAGACAGGCAGCGTCAGGCCCATTACCAGAGGACAGAGCAGCTGTACAGTACAGACCTGCGAGATGAGTCCTTGTGATTTAGAACCAGAGTCTGTGCACATGCAGCACGGGGCATACATGCCTACTCTGTTTCCGTGAAGAGAGATTACTCTGACACAAGTCTAAATGTTACTGCATTCAACATAAAGATAGAGAAGCAACAGCCAATAATGAATTAAAAATATTTTGATTTACCAGGCATGCTGTGGGGCATGTCTTCATTTCACAGGGCTGCTATAACCAAGTACCTCAAACCAAGTGGGTTAGACCAACAGTATATTATGCCATAATTCTTGAGGCGCAAGTCTGAAATGAAGATGTTGGCAGAGCAATGCTACCTCAGAACTGTTGGGGAGAACCCCCCATGCCTCTTCTAGCTTCTAACACTTGGTGACCATCCTTCACATTATGCATGGCCCCACCCTCTGTCACACAGCTGTCCCTCCTCTGTGTGTCTCCTTATGGTGTCTCCTTTTCTCCCAAGGCCACCAGTCACATATATCCACCCTAGCTACTTCATTTTAACTTTCTAACATCTGCTAAGACCCAATTCCCAAATAAAGTCTCAGTCACAGGTACCAGGATTAGGGCTTCAACCTAACTCTTGGAGGGGGGCGGGCCCTGTTCAACTGGAAACAGACCCCCCTGGCTGGAGGAAGCTGCAGGAATGAAGGTAGATGAAACAAGATATAAACCAAGAGGTAATTGCTTGCGGAAGACAAAGGGAGAGATTGTTAGCAACAAACACGGCCAACAGGGATTGATTCATCAAACTATTAGGTAAGTAAAATAAAGGCCAAGGACACATCAGATTTAGCCAGACGAAGGTGAATGAAAACATTATCTGTAGAGGAGTGAGGGCTAAGACACATCACAGTACATAGCAGAGGAACAGCAAACATGGAAATGACCACCACAAGTATAGCAAGTTCCTCAGGATATTGACGGAGACCAGACAAAAGGGAGCCAGGGAAGGAGCACTGGCATTCTAGGCAGTACGCTGGTGCTCAGACGTCACCGTATCTGTCACTGATGAAGACACACAGGAACCTCTCTGCTGCATTCCAGGGGCTGAGGAGATGGCTCAATGGATAGAGTGCTTGTCACACAAGCAGTAGATGAGGACCAGAGTGTGGATCTCTAGGACCCACGGCAATCCCAGCACTCAAGAGGCAAGGGATGCCTGAGACAAGATGGCTGCATAAAATAGAGGAAAGCAAGGATTACACCTCATGCCAACCTCTGCCCTCTGCACACACACGCACCCACCCACATACACACAGGCATGCCCACCATACACACTTGGGAAAATGAGCACATTGCTCCCACTGCTCAGTGGGTCGTTCCCTGCATACAATGGGAAGGGGAGGATTGTGAAGCAATGACTGAGGTAGAAGGGGCTTGCTAAGCATGCTGCAGTGAGGAGGTGCTTTCTGCTAGAAACCAGCACCAGAACTCACTCCGGGCACCAAGGTGGGGCTAAGTTCATGATATCTGCTTGCATAATGGGCCCAATAAGGTCTCCTGGGATTTGTAAGTCACCTGTCTCTCTCCCTTATCACCCATATTAATATGGATTCTCCAGATAATTCTCCTGAGTATATGTATGTATATTCATATTCTCTACACTTTTATTCATGTGTATATGTGAGGGGTGAGGATATATGAATATGTATATATACACATATAAAACCATGCATTAATTACAGGGATATGCTTTGAGAATGTTTTCATCATTGCATGATCATCACGGTGTGCACACACACAGGAGCCTAGGTGGTATAATTCAATTGATGTGTGTGGCCTCTTGATGTGATCAAAAAACTCCGGAAATATGAGATGTGTGAGGTTACTACAATGTAACATGGCATACTGTTGTACAATGAGCACTCTTGAATAAGCAGGAAAGCACCTTAAATGATTACAAAAATATAGCATAGTAAATACAGAAGCCAGGAGTATAGTTGTTACTATAACGTATTATGTATTTTACATAGTGTGCTGAATTGTTATGACTTGCAGCACAGTAGGTTATTTACAACAGCATCAACAAACTATCAGTAGAGATTAGAAAATTTTCAGCTCTGTTATAATCTTAAGAGACAAACATCAACTCTGTGATTTTTATTGGCTAAAACATCATTGGGTAATTCATAACTATGTACACATTAAAAGGTTTATTTTCAGGAATTGGCTCATGTGATAGTAGGGGATGGCAAGTTTAAATTGGAAACTTGGGCAGTTTTGAGTTACAGTTTTGATGCTGAAACATTTCTTCTATGGGAAACCTTAGCTTTTCCACTTGGAGTCTTGAGCAGTTTGGATGAGACTTCATGAACATTACTGAGGGTCATCTTGATTCAGAATCAGTGGGTTATAGATGCCAACCACATCTACAGATATTGTCATGGTACCACCTAGTGCTTCACTAAATAACTGGCCACCCTAGTCTACCAAGTGGACAAAGAAATATACCACTTCACCTTCCTCGCAACAACCTGTGAGATGTCACAATTTCAGAGCTGGCACAGCAGCTGGGTGGCAGCAATCAGATGAATCTTATCAGAGCAGGTGGGGGTTTGGGTATTTCAATACTATTTCCTAGTAAAATTATAGGGTGAATGGAGTTAATACCCACAAATAAAACTATGGAAGACAATTAGCTCACAGAATTATAGATACTTGCATTCTTTCTAAAAGTAAAATTTGAACCATAATATGATTTGCTGATACAGGCCCAGCCCATGGCAGGCTGCTCAATGTCTTTCAGTAACTATGTGTTACTACCTGGCTGTATCGTTAACTTCCTATCTCATTGAAAGGGAATTTCTACACGCAGATCTGCCTTTCTTGCTATTCACTAGAGCATTTAATTATCCAAGGATCAAGCACATCTTTTTATAATGCGGTTGTATTGCACAGATTCCAAGGGAATTATGAAGGATAGCATAAATGTAATTTCCTAAAAGAAAAGGCAGTCAACAAAAGCTGAGACGACAACAGATGACAGCCTTCAATAAGAACATGTCTATTTCCATGTTGCTATCATAGAAAACTCTATCAGGATAACTAACAATAGGGAAAGCATCCAAACAAAGCAAGAGTGTTTTTCATATGCACATATTGAGCCTTTGTAAAAAAAAAAAAAAAAAAAAAAAGCCAAAGTGCTCACCAGGGAATTCCAAATACTGTTAATAGCCTTTAAGGTTTCAGTGCAGGTCACGTGCCTCAGAAGACTATGGGAGACCATAGAGCACACATACAGACATGGAGCCTCTCCAAATTTCTGCAGCTAAATATGGTTTAGGATCCTTCATTCCCTAACCACATTCCCTCCACTCACAGACGATCTGATTACAGCTTCCTTCTCCAGAGAAGATTTTTTAAAAAATTGAAATGACATGCCAAAAGAAAGATAGGAAACTCAGACTTGAATATACAATGGTGCCATTCTAAGAATGAAAGCAAAATCGACTGGCCTTCCTATAAAACCTTGATGAGTTTGTTCAGTGCTTAAGACGGTACAAGCAGCCAGAGAGTTTTTGCCTGCTTACACCTCCCATCCCCAGCCTGCGGGAATGATTAGAAGATGTCACTCAATTACATTTCAATTTCTGTGTCAGCTGCATTCATTATGAAATTTCAGACACGTTCTGGGAGGAATAATTTATGGAATAGATGTTAAATTTGTCATTAGACATTGAGAATTATCCAGCAGCACATTCTATTCTTTCTCTACGAATACTTTATCTCTGGATATTATGCTTTTGATAAGTACAACGTGTTTAGTTCTTTTTATGTGTCCTGTAAAGAAAAGTAATCTGCTTAGAGTGATTTAAATAATTTTATTACTGATCCTGTGAAAAAAATGTGAGTTATGTTACTAAAGGAGATTATTTTTGTTATATAAATATTTTATGATGTCTGTTTTTCATTTCTTGTCCTGACACTATTACCATGGACTCTTATTAAGCCCAGGCTTGATATAAATTAAATGAGAGATTTTTGATGTGTGTGCTTGCCAGGGCCTGGAGGGCATTAGAATCTCTTCTCTAAAATTACAGTTGCTTAACTTCTCCTCGGATTAATTTGCCAAAGTCCCTGTGCTATCCAAGAAAGGGATAATTTGGAAATGCAGCAGACTTCAGGTGCGATAACTTGTAACCTCTTTGCTACACACTTTTGGGAATTCAAAGACAGAGTTCACCCAGAGACGTTTGATAAGGAGCTTATAAAATTGAGTCAGCCAAGTGTTCCGTTGGTGAGAAGCTGATGTGCTGTCTAGGGACTTCATTACTCGCCATCACCTCTGTGTGAGGCCAGATGGGGCAAGAGAAAGTGGAGAAACTCACACCTGTGGTTACCACTTGGTAGCAGCTTACGGGAAATGTTGCCAAGGCAGGTTAAGCCCGCTCTGTCTTTAGATGTCCCCTGCTCCCCATTCAAATTATCATCATGACATCCATGGGGCTGACTGCTATCATTTTTCCAAGTTCGCCTTGTAAGAGCAAAGATAAGCAAAGGGGAAAATGCTTAAATGAACAGGCTGCAGCTAAGAACTATGAAGATGACAGAGGAACAAGATAAAGGGATCACACTTGAGCAGCTCTCCCATGGCTTATGAAGCTAAAGTGTGTGTGTATGTCCCCACCACACACGCATGTGCACTTTCTAAAGGCCAGAGGTTTTTAAGTGCTTTACAAACCTTCTTCTAAAGGAAAACAATTATCCTTGAGGCCCCCGGTGTTACATCATAAGATACATATACACAAAGAAAAATACACACTCACATTCACATAGATGTACATTTATACACACACACATTTGCAGCTAATGTGAGGTGTCTTTCATGGTCGACTGAAATCCTTGGTTCATTGATTTTGCATAGCTTCATTCTGGGATCTAAACTGAAGATATAATCCTTTCCTGGGTTTATGCCAGAAGGAAATAAGCGAGTGGACTGAGCACACAGCAGTTCTGTAAGCTTCCACTTAAAAGTGACATGTATCACATCCACTCATATTTTATTTTGTAAAGCAAGTATCCAAAACCCAAAGTCAGTAGGGTGGGAAGAATATTTTTCCCACAAGAAGCAATCCCATTAGTGAGGGATAGGAAACCCTTTTGAAGAATAAGAGAACGTTCCTTAAAATAGAAAGCTGGGATAACTTCTTTTTGTCTATAGATTTTATGGGAGTGGAAAGCCATAACCATCCATTCCACAAGAAAAATGTAAAAATCAATAAAGTTCAAAGTGATGTTTAGTGTGTTAAATGTTTTACAGACACTAAAACTCCATGCACCATGAGAGAAACACTACAAAGCAGGAAGGCTCTGTGGTGTTCTTGTCTTCCGTTCACAGCTTAGGAAGGCACGCCTGGGCTGCAGTGTGAGAGGCAATGACTAAATTCTCCCCAGATTTTTCCCCATCAAAGTTATTGTACTTCAAAACCTGCCCTCAGACAATCTGCTGCCAAAGCATTCGATCTCCACACAGATCAAACTCATGATTACACACGAAGTCTGCTTCTGTTCACTCTTCACTAGCTCATGGCATTTAATGGAATACAACTTGGCACCAACAAGATCATAAAGACTGTAACACAGTGAAATTTTATGACCGTGATTAGACTTAAATGACTTGTAATATATTATTTTTCAAAGATCTTCTTGATACTAGAACACCAAATTCAAGAACACACCTCAGTGTGACTTCTCTAGTCACCTATGAATGAATGTCCCTTCAGGGTCCAGGGCCACATCAGTATAAGCAAAATGGAACCATTGATGAATTTGAAACCACAAGCTTTTAGAGTTAAATTTATATTTGAAAAAGATCATGCTAAAGGCACTCATGGGCACCAGTGTAGACACACCGTGATAGACTTTTAAAAAGAGGAACAGTTTGAGCCCAAGGGTGGAATGATGAAAGCCTAGCTGGAAGGATAGCGCAAATTGGTCAAGTGCATGTCTCATATGCGTGAGTACTTGAGTTTGGTCCCCAGGACCCAGATAAAATACTGGGCAGTGAGGCATGCGTCTGTAATCTCAGTACTGGGGAGGTGGAGACAGACAGGAGGATCCCTGGAGCTCGCTGGTCAGGTAGCCTAGCCTAGTCAGTGAGCTCCAAACTCCAAAACAATGAAGAGCCCTGTCTGAAAAAGAAGTGGACAGCATACTTGAGGGAGACACATGCACATACATGTGCACCCACACACACACACATGTGAACAAGCACATAAGAAAGAAAAGATGGAAATTAAATGTTTATTGAACATGCCATCCCTAACCCTAACCCTAACATAAAGGGTCCAGCCGATGGCACAGTACTACCCACAGGGCAGGTCCTCCCACCTCAACTAATCTAACCTAGTACACAGACATGACAAGAGATTTGTTTCCATGGTGATTCAAAATCCTATCAAGTTCACAACCGGAGAGTAACCATCCACCAGTGAGATAGCCTCTTGACCCTCCTACCCTCCCACCAAGATAAGGGACACAGTGTCCATCTTATGATAATATGTCCACTCCCGTTTTCCGAGTTGTGGTCCGCTGTCCTCCAGGTAAGCAAAGAAAACACTGTGAACTGACCTACACAAAGCACAAGGGGCCTCTTGTGAGAAGCGGAATTTCAGTTTATTACTGCTATTGGGTTTTGTCTCCTATATTTTGATTCCTGATTTTTCTGAAGTTTCCTAAGACTTTTAAACTAGAGGTAAATGTGAGTTCCTTGCTACTAAGCCTTGTTAAGGGAAGTATTAAAAGGAGCTGTGGTTAAGCTACCAGTTTTCCATCTCACAGAGGGCAATTCAGCCACACACAAGGATACATTGTGCACTTGAAGCAAATCAGATTCAGCAGCTTTTTAAAGGTGGGTTTGAAATCTACAACGGTAGCCAGGGAACTGAAACACTGGAGGACATTGAGGGAGAATCAGAAATCAAAATATTTGTCAAGAATCGTGTCACTTTACCCTTTAAGTCCAGAAGGTCATATAACACTAACCTTGTCCAAGGAAGGAACACTGTTTAATCTCACAGTTGAAATGAATGGCTATATTACTTTGCAGGAATTTTTTTAATGTTATTATAATGACATTGTTCTTCTAAAATGTTATAACCATTCCTCTCTTTCTTAGCAACTGAAGAGACTATCTTCTTTGTCAACACCTTCCACGGACCATGAGACACTTCTTCATGTCATCTAGGTCCTACGTTGTCACTCTAAAAACCTGAAACAATGAACCAGCTTGTAAAATCTATGGTGACCCATGAATACCTATGACCTCATGACTGCAATGTTTGACACCCCCGTGAGAGAGTAACTGGCACATAGTTATTCTCCCTTTTCCAGAAGAAAAAAGAACTAACTCAGAGTTGAATGTGTTGCCAAAACTAACCGAGCACTTATGGACTGAGGTGTGAGCAGGTCTGGTTATGATTCCCACAAGGGCGTGTTATCCACTGGGCTAATTTCCATACTCCAGCCCAGAACTATGTATCGTTTCGATGATCCTGATCTGAATGGAACTATTTCTAAGAGCTGCTAGTGTTAAAGTTTCAAACAAAGCAAAATAATTTGAGCCCTAAAAGAGATGTAAAAAGATCTACACGAGCCTGGGAATATTGATGAAATAACATGGCTGTCACTATAATACTATATACTATAATACTAAGGCGTATTGTGACTGCTGTATCCCATGGGAAAAAAATGAGTCTGTAATTAAAAAAATTTTACATTTCTAGTTGTATTTTAAACATACAGAGGGAACTCACCATTTAAGGAAGGAATCCATTATATACCTTTTGTGAAAGTGTATCCTTTTTTTAATGTGAATAATCACTCCTTCATTTAAACCTTTATATTTTCAGATTCAACGCATTTGTGTTGTGTGGGGCATGCATTAATTAATGGGAAAATAATATTTTGCCACAGTCCTCTTGACAGATGTGTTATGAAAGGCTTTTATTTGCACTGTGGTATGGGAGATGCAATAGATACCAAAGCAACTCTTTTTCCTCCTTGGTAAGCTCTCATGAACATATTTTTAGACCAGGCTTAGCTGCTCCTATGTCTTTAAATTCTTAGGCATGTCTTCTGTGACTTGGCTGTCAGGCTTATCTTTTTCACAGATATCTAATTGGCCACAGCTGCTAATCAAGCAGTTGCCATGACTTCTGTGGTTGGTCTCGCATTCATCCTGAAGGTCTTTTCACATTTGGAAGGGAAGCCATATGCCTTAGGCAGCCCAGAATAGAGTGGAT